>MU173105.1:0-19967 GCA_016695475.1 Suillus decipiens | reverse complement strand
GGACTGTAACAATGGATACAGGCACTGCCTGGAACTGACTGGAGATATGTAGATGGTGACTGCCAGAAGCTAAGTTGTTGTAAAAACAAACAAGGTGACTCTAAGTTGTGCATGAGCACATTCCCAGGGCTCTGAAACAAATTGGGAGCACTCTAAGTATGTAAGTGAGGTAATATAAGGGTCCATAATGAAATAATTATGGTACAATGCCAAACATGGTCAGATATAGTAATAATGGAATGCAATGCACCTAGGAACTGGCTGGACAATGGATGGATGCTCCTGGGTAATGCACATTAGGTGCATGAGAAAGCACACTAAGGTATGCGAGAGAACATTGTGACAGTCTAGCTGGTGCTAGCCTTGCATAGGTCCAATTCCATTATTGTCTAACCCCTATACTGCATAGCATGACCACCCCTAACCCTAACACTATTACAACTGGGGTTGGTCACAACATGACTACTCAAAAGAGAGTGGCAGTCATTCAGTATCAGTACCTAAGCAGAAGAGCAAAGGTTCAGTAGACAATGAAGACAGGCAAGTCTCATAAAGAGGACTAGACTGGCTGAGTCGAATACAAAAATAGTTTCAATGACTAAGACTTAGGTGTGCTAAGACTTAGAAAGACAATTCAGATGACTAGAGTTGCAAGGCTCTGGCGAAGGAGATTCCAGGTAAAACCCAGTAAGATTAAAGTAAGGAATCTACAAGCAGTACACTGTGCTTAAATAGGCCAATATGTGTGCACAGACCAAGACCATAACCAGTAAGTAGGTAATGGTACAAATGCGGAAGGCATGAGCATATGATGATACAATAAAACAAGAAAGGTAAAGAATGACGTGGCAAAGCCACATAGATATAACGACCAGTTCATAGACTGTGTCATGAGACAAGTAGTCCATGGTCATACACATTATGTAATCAAACAACAGAAGTAAGAAAGAGAAAATGTATAGGGGCATGTACAACTGTAATATTACCCCTATATTTATGGTAAAGACACTGACTTTACTCATCTTGGTTGGCCCAGTAGATAGGGTTGTCTGAAATGAAGTGACCATCCTCATCATAGTCATTTTCAATGGCTCTTGCCTTGTCCTGTTCTTGACACGCCCACACATACTTCTGATCTTCCTCTAACTCCCAAGCCATGAGTGTAGTGTAGAAGTCGGGATGCTTAAAATCTTTAATAGGGAACCTGATGTAAAGACTACAATCTAGCTAGTATGATAGCAAACTACCACCTAGGCTAGTATATGTCAAAGTCTACCTAGCTGCTATACTTGTGAGGCAAGAACATTTGACCCAAGGGGTTGCTGGTGAATATACTTCATCAAATGCTGATATGAGACACATGATACTCCTATAAAGTGATGCTGATGCTAGTGGTAGTGTTGCTGCTGATAGTGCTGCAGATTCCATGGATGCTGATGCTAAGTGTCCTGTGAAAGATAGGTACCAATGATACTGGTGATACCAATGATACCATGAGGAGCACTAATGATGAGTGCTATGGTAGCATGTACCAATAACTGTGATAGCGCTGTATGCTGAGGGACAGCAAAGAGCGATAGCATGATGATGATGATATTGATGATACCAATGGATACTGGTGCTTAGCAAAGATAGCAGTAAGGGTAGCGTTGAGAGTGAAGACTGTCAAAGGATTCTTAGAGATATTTAGATTTCAAGGAAGATGTATTTCTGTATAGCGAAAGTGGTAGCAGTACAGGAATCCTGTCTAATGAGCAATATGATATAAGAAAAATGATTGTAAGTGACTTCTCCTACTGCTTGATGGTAGAAGGGGAGTATCCAATGGAGGAGAAGTCAGCAGTCTTTTATCATACATCGTAAGTACACAGAATTGATAGGCAAGAATAGTAGTGAGTATGCAAGACTTAGCCATAGCAATATGTAATAGTGCTGCATGTGCTGTGGCATGTGTTCTACATGTAATAAGGCTTGCCGTGGAATTAGCAGCAGTAGATGGGAATGTACTATGCACCAAATGGAACTAGTTGGCATTTGATGGGCATTTGATGGGCATTGGTTCATGGAACATGGCTCAGTACTGTGGCACAGTAGTCCAGCAAGGGTGCGGTAACCTCAGTAACTGTATATATCAATAGTGTTAGGGTTAGGGGTGGTCATGGTATGCAGTATAGGGGCTAGACAATAATGGAAATGGACCTATGCAAGACTAGTGCCAGCTAGACTGTCACACCAATGTCCTTCCCTTTCAACAAGGGACAATAAATGGACAGATGTCCAAGGGCAATGACATGGCAATACACACAGTGGTATTGGTCACAGGTCTTATGACAATGACCTGTACCTTTACAGATTTGACAAGTGCAATTTTCATTGGGGTTGGAAGTGGATACACATAGAGGAGGGGTGACAGCGACATTACTGTAAGCAGGGTCTTGACTTTGCGACTGGAATCACTTTCTTGCTGCCTTAGTTTTCGTAATCAGGTGTGAGTGCTTCGAGATTCAGGTGTGAAAGGGGTGTTTGAGTGTTGGTTCTGGTATGAGCTTTATGTCCTCTTTTTCTGCAGTGGCTATAAGCTCCCTGGGCAATGATGACAATGTGGCGCCTAAGGCAGTGACTGGGACAAATTCTGGAAGTTGTACTATGACAGAAGGTAGGAATTCTGGGGTGGGTTCATATAGTCCAGCAGGATGTTCTTCCGTCCATGTTTTGATGGGTTCAGGGGATGGTGTCATGGAACAGCAATACAATGGTGGTGTGGACTGTTGTTGGATAATGGTTTTAATTGGATCAACCATCTGTACTGGAGAGGAAGTATGCTCTGTCTCATAGTTACATAAGACATTTACTACGTCGGTGACAGCTTGTCTGGCATCGGCAGAAGTGTCAGCAGATTGTTGGATATCTTGAACAATAGTGGAGGTGGTGGTGGAGACTTCTTGAATGGCAGTGAGAAGGCCAACAAGATTACTAATATTAGAATGGGGGTTTGGAGGGAAGGTGGTAACAGTGAGAGCAATTTGGTTAGTTTCCACCTCATTTGATGGACTGTGTGGTCTAAGGGTTCCCTCCACCCTGGCATTAACATGCTGAATAGCCTCTCTGAGATTTTCCTCAAACCCACAAGGCAGCAGGCATAGAGCATGAGTCCTAATGTGCCTCTATAGGTGCATAATGCTAAGGTGAGTGTCTTGGCATGAGATTCTTCTAGCCCATATTTTGAGAAGGATGGCATTTCTGATGATATGGATAATGAGCGATGTAGTGAATGCATCTTGATGGACAATGATGTTGTTGACCTCAATGGCATACTCTTCACACATGAGGATGGCATTGATGAATGTATATTCCTTGAGGTCATCGAGGTAGTGCATGAAGCACTCAGTGTTGGTGTCACAGGTGTGGTCTTCTGTGGGGGTGGTGACAACAGCGATAGGGTGAGCATAGTCTCTGGCGACTGGGGAGCAGTGATGGATGGGGGTGACAGAGGCATCAGTGGTATCAGTGAAACCTGAGATAGAGGATTTGGTGGAGATGGAGGCATTGGACATAGTAGGTGTGGCAGGGACAAGAATGTTGGAAGACATAGACAATGTTTAGTTGATCAAAGGTGGTTGTTGGGCTGAGGGGACTTTCAAAGTTTGTCACTTCTTATATGCTTTGAGGATCCCTCTGGCATTCTCCAGATTTTCTTCAGGTATCCGTTCATTATCAGCCAATGAGTAGCCTTTCCATGTCACTAGGTACCTCTGGCATTTGCTATTTCCTTTATGGGATAAGATGGCTTCTACCTCATATTCTTCTTCTTCTTCTATGACATCAGGTGGTGGTTTTAGGAAGTTTGGCCCATGGACATCATTTTCACTATAGGACGATAGCTGAGAAGCATGGAACATGTTGTGGATTTTCCACTGTTTCAGGAGTTGAAGTATGAATGTGATTGGCAACAATACTGCAGTGACTGGGAACAGGCTGTATCTCTTAGATGCAAGCTTCCTCAATGGTAACCTCAGTTGTAAGTTCTCTGCTGATAGCCATACCCTGTCTCCTATTTTCCATGGCATGTACTTTTGCCTGTATGATCATTCTGCCATCTTCTGCATGGTGATATTATGACATGATATAGCTTCTTCTCTGATCTTCTGAAGCATGTAGACCCATTCTTCAGCTATTGGGACAGTAGAATCTGGGATGAAATGTGGGATTGCATGTGGTTCATATCCCATCATAAGGAAGAATGGTGATGCATTTTGTGTGTCATGCTTTCTGTGATTGTGAATAAACTCGGCTATTGGGAGGTGTTCTACCCAATCTTCTGGGTTGTTGCAACAATAGATACAAAGATAGGTTTCTAGTTCTTGGTTGAGATGTTCTGTCTGTCCATCTGTTTGTGGGTGATAGGCGGTAGATGGGGCTATGGAATAGTCTAGAAGCTGGACTAATTCTTTAGAGAATCATGATAGAAATTGTGGGCTGCAATCTGAGATGACCTTATTATGTAGCCCAAAGTGTTGGTACACATGTTTCAAAAATAATTTGGCTACCCCTTCAGATGTAATTGTCTTGTGGCATGGAGTAATAATTACCCCCTTCATAAGCCCATGGTCTACCATGACCATGATACTATCAAAGCCTCCAGAGACAGGAGGTCAGTGATAAGATCCACAGAGAGTTGTGAGAACGGGTGAGTGGCAGAAGAAGGTATTGGAGTCAAGGGTGGCCAGACCAGGTGAATATCGGATTTCATCTGCTGGCATAGCACACAGCCATCCACATACTTGCAGATATAGGAACCCATCGCAGGCCACCAGGCTTCTCACTTGACCAATTCCTCAGTCTTAAAACAGCCTGGATGACCAGCAGTAGGGTGATCATGATATTGGGCCAAAAGTGCTGCATGGTGAGCCAGTGGAATATAGGCACAGTTCTTAAAATACAGGATATCGTTTTTGATCATCCAATTGGACAGAGCAAACTTTATTGGGGGAAGACAGACACTGTCAAGGGCATCAGAAGCTGTTTTAAACACTGGATCATCAAGGGGGTCAGAGGAGTGCAGTGTATCAGCAAGGTCAATGTCAAGAAGGTGGACAAACATTGAATCAGGAAGGATAACCTGGTCCATATTATTATCTTTACCTGATCCATGGTCGGGATGATGAGAAAGGGCATCAGGAGCAGCTAATTTACTCCCTGCTATGTGGTGAAGTTCAATATCAAATTCAGACAAGAATATCTACCATCGTGCTTAGCATCATGTAAGCTTCTGGGCAGTATTGAAGTATAGGAGGTTCTTGTGGTCAGTGAAGACAATAATAGGATGTGGGTTGCCTTCTAGATAGTGACACCATTCTGCTAGTGCCCAGATAACTGCAAGCAGTTCTCTGCCAAAGATCTGGTAATTGTGCTCTGCTGGGTTCAGGGACTGAGAGAGATATGTGCATGAATGGTACACACCGTTTTCATCTGTCTGGAGCAAGACACCTGCTGTGGCTATGAGTGAGGCATCTGTAGCAATTGCAAACTGTTTCAATGGATCAGGGTTACAAAGTACTGGTTTACTGGTGAAGGCAGTCTTCAACTTGTCAAAGGATTCTTGTGCACCCTTACTCCATTTGAACTTGCAATCTTTCTTGGTTAGATTGATAAGAGGTTGAGTGATATTGGAGCAGTGAGGAATAAAAGACCAATAAAAGTTGCAGAATCCCAAGAACAACCTTGCTTCTGATACATTTGTTGGTGTTTCCCATTTGCGAATACCTTCAACTTTTTCGACATCTGATGTGACCTGTCCTGGGTGAATAACCATTCCCAAATATTCTACCTCCTCCTTGTCAAATGCACACTTCTCTGGTTTTGTCATATTCCATACATCTGATCTCAGATCCAATCAGATCCAATCCAATCCAATCAATCCTGCTTCTGTCTGGAACACAGATCTGATCTGGATCACCCATCTGAAACCCCTAGCTTCTCATGCTCTAAGTCTACTGTGCATACTTGCTTCTATCTCCTTTCGGTGATCTACCTGTACTGGTGTCCCAGCTGTGTATATTCCTGTCCTGCTTACTGATCCATTACCTGTGCTTCATATCTGACTCACATTTATTGATCTGCTGTGCATTTACTAATAGACTTCTGTTATACTTTGTGCATAGCCCTCTGGTCCTGGACTTGCTGATTATTCGTACTAGCTACCTACAGTATATAAACTGCATGTACAAGTCTAGAGAACCTTAGTTTGAATATCATCTTAGATTCTGCTCATTCTGTTTCTCCTAAACTTAAGCCTCTTCTAGCTCTAGTATCTTCCAAGACTTAGGATTGATTCCTACAGTCTACACTTCTGACTCTACCTTCAGTAGTCTATATCCGTTAGTTTCTAGTATAGACCTCATCCGATACTAGCCCTATACCTTGAATCCATCTGTATGCTCCAGATACCCTTCATACATACTCTTCCCATCCATACATTCTGGGTACCCTTCGGATGTATCATATCCGATACCTTTGGACCTTTAGATCCATCACACAAGCACCTCTGGATCCTTGGATGTATATTACTCCTCTGACATAAAGGGCAATACTCGGGAAAGGGGCACAGTGTATGAGTTGCAGAGCTATAGCAAAGGAGATTCCAGGTAAAACCCAGTAAGATTAAAGTGAAGTATCTACAAGCAATACACTGTGCTTAAAAAGGAGAGTGTTGGAAGGGAACATTTTGAAGATCTGGAGGTAATGGGTGAGGAATGAGATAAACTGGAAGTGAGGCTTCAGTCATCAATGCAAACACTTTATATGTATATGTCCTAGCCTCTGACTTAACCTTAACCATGCAATACCCAGTCTTAAAGTCATGTAATACACAGGACTTGCTGTATTTCCACTCCATCCTAGGGGAATTGCAAGATGTTGATGAGAGGTGTCTGATATTCACATTGCTGCATGCTGTTGTGATGAGAAAATGATTGATTGCTATAGAATTCAGAGAACCTAGAGGATTTACCAGATTGTGAGTATTATGATAATTCTGGTCACCATCATGATCAAGTACATTACTTACCACATTTTGGGTAGAATTGGCACACAGAACTAGTATTTTGCCTATCAAATGGAGCTGAAAGTACAAAGGATCCTAACTTTGTCCTGTGCCAACCACAACATCACAAACTTTCCCAGCATGTGTGTGAGGGCTAGATTAATATTCATTGTTGCTAGTCATACAAGTGTCACTAAAAACACACCATGAAAAATTGTACACATGACCAGTACTGTGCCTGGGAATGAGTCTCAAAATCAATGATCTCAAGAATTCTGGCTCAGAGACCTAATGTGGCATACATATTATGTCTGGCAGTAGAATCCTGAAAGTTTGATTATGTTCATACAGCCATATCACTTATGTGGTAATTGAAGACAGCTGCTCAGAATCATAGCAGGGACTGAACATTGAACTGTTGAAGCTGGACGGTGCACTGTTATGAATAATTGATGTTGGTCATAAGAGACTTCATGATATTCCTGATGCCATCATCAAGTCCATTGACAAGCCAATGTAGTAATAGCTAGTAATCCTGATTTTGGTAGCAGTCATACACCATGGGAAAGTTCATGATGAACTGCTTGCAAGGGTAAAACAAAAGAGTATATTTGAAGATTTGTAACTCAGCTCAGGATGTAATTGACATTAGTTTTCATCACACATGCAGCCTGAGGCCATCAGCTTCCCCAGGTCCCTATGATGCAACCCAGTAGTTATAATAGCAGTCACCCATCTACAGGTTCTGCAACATCCCCAACTTCATCTACAAGTAAACTGTTTGCTACTGATACTCATGCCAATGGGCTGCCAAATATACATAAAGCTGACCCTGTTTTTCCCTGCACACCAATGGTGCATCTGTTCATGGTGTGCATGTGTACCATCTGCAATAATTAGATAGCAGCCTTGATGTACAGGAATACAGTGTCACTGTCTCACCCAAACCATCCCCTTGACCTCCAGGTACTGCTGCGATGAACATTCTGGGTCATAGCAATATGTTTAATGACTTTTCAATCAACCATGGCCCAGATGATATGAAAAACTGCCAGTCTTGTTACTGAAGGCACTATGTAATGTCTGCTTGCGCAATCACTCTCTTGATGTGGGATTAACAATACTGCTGGTGAGGCATACAAGCCTAGGAGGAAACTAATCCCTACATTGCTCTCAACAATATTCAGAACAATTTTTGTCCTGTGGACACCTACCCCCAGCCTCATGTGCAACTGCATCCAACTTTTGTCATCACCTGCAGCAAAACATGCATTGCTATGGCTCAGCACTTGCCATATCACCAGCACCTATTCAAGCCTCCATTGTGTTGGCTCTTGCACACTGTCACTCATTATCAGGCCAAGGATGGAGAGCATGCTGTGAATACCAAAGAGGATTATGGCGACTATGCTGAGTACTAGCCTGAGAATGCATTGGAAAAACTTGTCTTTCAGCAGTGTAAGAGAAGAAATATGCTGCATTAATTGTATTGATAATTTTCACATGCAATTCTACATGTGGGAGTGACAATATATATACATCTATTTAATACTTTCACTAAGCACTACTAACCTAGCTGTTAAGACCATACTCAATAGGTGAAAGATCCGAAGGGCTTTGGCCTCAGTTCATACACTGTGCCTCTTTCCCAAGTATTGCCCCTTATTTCAGAGGAGTAATATACATCTGAGGATCTGGAAGTGCTTGCATGATGGATCTGAAGGTCTGAAGGTATCAGATATGATACGTCCAAAGGATATCTAGAATGTATGGATGGAAAGAGTATGTCCGAAGGGTATCTGGAGCATATAGATGGATTCAAGGTATAAGGCTAGTATTGGATGAGGTCCGTACTAGAAACTAACAGATATAGACTATCAAAGGTAGAGTCAGAAGTGTAGACTGTAGGAATCAATCCTAAGTCTTGGAAGATACTAGAGCTAGAAGAGGCTTAAGTTTAGGAGAAACAGAATGAGCAGAATCTAAGATGATATTCAAACTAAGGTTCTCTAGACTTGTACATGCAGTTTATATACTGTAGGTAGCTAGTACGAATAATCAGCAAGTCCAGGACCAGAGGGCTATGCACAAAGTATAACAGAAGTCTATTAGTAAATGCACAGCAGATCAATAAATGTGAGTCAGATATGAAGCACAGGTAATGGATCAGTGAGCAGGACAGGAATATACACAGTCGGGACACCAGTACAGGTAGATGACTGAAAGGGAATAGAAGCAAGTATGTATAGTGGATTTAGAACATGAGAAGCTAGGGGTTTCGGATGGGTGATCTGGATCAAATCTGTGGTCCGGACAGAAGTAGGATTGATTGGATTGGATTGGATCTGAGATCAGATGTATGGAATATGACAGTATCCCCCCTTTAGGGCCAAAGCCCTGGAGCTGTTAAGACCGTACTCAATATGTAAGAGATCCGAAAGGCTTCGGCCTCAGTTCGTGCACTGTGCCCCTTTCCCAAGTACTGCCCTTTATTTCCAAGGAGTAACCTTCATCCGAGGGTCTGGATGTGCTTGCATAGCGGATCTGAAGGTCCGGAGGTATTGGATATGGCATGTCCAGTATATATCCAAAATGTATGAGTGGAAGGAGTACGTCCGGAGGGTATCTGGAGCGTAAGGATGAATGCGAGGTATAAGGCTAGTAGCGGACGAGGTCCGTACTAGAAACTAATGGATATGGACTACTGGAGGTAGAGTCGGAAATGTAGACTATAGGAATCAATCCTAAGTCTCGGAAGATACTTAGAGTTGGGACGGATTGGTTCGGATGAACGGAATGAGTAGAATCTAAGATGATATTTGAACTAAGGTTCTTTAGAGTTTTACATGTAGTTTATATACTGTAGGTAGATAGTATGGACAATCAGTGAATCTGGGACTGGAGGGCTATGCACAAAGTATAATGGAAGTCTATTAGTAAATGCGCAGCGGATCAGCAAACGCGAGTCAGATATGAAGCACAGGTAACGGATCAGTAAGCAGGACAGGAATATACACAGCCGGGATACCGGTACAGGTAGATCACTGAAAGGGGATAGAAGCAAGGATGCAGTGGACTTAGAACACAAGAAGTTGTAGCGCATCAGATGAGTGATCCGGATCAGATCTGTGGTCCGGATAGAAGCAGGATCGATTGGATCTGATTGGATCTGATTGGATCTTGGATCGGATGTATGGAATATGATAGGAGCACAAGAAGTGTTGATCTGGAGATGAAATTAATGTGAGACAATGGAGAAGTTTGATGGTTGATGTGCTGAGTCTGTAATCCAACAGATATACAGATGTCAGACATCTGCAGCACATTAGTAAATGCGAGTCAGATATGAAGCATAGGTAATGGATCAGTAAGCAGGACAGGAATATACACAGCCAGGACACTGGTACAGGTAGATCACCGCAAGGGGATAGAAGCAAGTATGCACAGTGGACTTAGAACACAAGAAGCTAGGGGTTTCAGATGGGTGATGTGGATCAGATCTGTGGTCCAGACAGAAGCAGGATCGATCAGATCAGATTGGATCTGAGATCAGATGTATGGAATATGACACTAGCTTGCAATTCATTAATTTCTGTTTGCATTTGAATACGCTCTGCCTCTCGCTCTGCCTCAAATCGGACTCGCTCTGCCTCGAATTCTGCCTTGATTTGGTCTTGTCCAGCAAAGCCTTGTGTGAGACTGGATGTATAACATTTAGCTCACAGCTGAAAAAAAACATATTATCATCAAGAGAGGTTAACACAGAATAGTTACCACTACTACCTGTTGCTTGTTAGCTTCATCAGCTTTTCTCTTCAGTTCCACTTCATTCTCTACATTCCTCCATCTTGCATCATAATCTCTACACACATCCTCTATGCTATCAGCTTTTCAGATAGCAAACCCACAGTAGTGCAAGCTGTAGTCAATGAGAGCACTGTATGTCTCAATGCAATTAGGCAAAAGCTTTTTTAAAGTCTCCCATAAAGTGAATGAGAACCAGTAGCACTGGTTCTCATATAGGTGGTAGTGTGGGGCATGTTGGTTCACAGCAGACAAGAGGATTGAAATTTGTGCTGCTGATAGATATGCAAGAGGAGAGAAGTCAAGCATATGAAGTTCAGTAAATGGTGCATAGGTGTCTGCAAGGTACTGTGGAAATGCAGAGCCCTGGTGTGAAGTATGTACAACATCTTTGGCAGTAGTTTCAGAAGCTGAAGGAGAAATAAGGTTTAAAGTGTGAATGAGTCTTGATGTGGGGGTCCTGCTTATGAATGTGTTCGATGACCACAGCAGTGACTGCAGACTCAGAAGAATTCCAATGATTAAAATGCAGGAGTAAAAACTTGTGTTGCTTGTTATTGTCACACTTGCAATATGCAACACATTTGAGTCCACACTGTATGGAAAGACAGTTGGACATGACAAGTGTCTGCTATGCTGCCACTTTGATATGACTCCCCTGAACTAAAAAGTCCAGGAACATCAGTAGGAGACTTTGACATGAATTGATGAAGAAGTGTGGCTCAAAGGCTGAAACAAGTTTTTAAATCTTGCTTCATGATTGACAAGGGTTGTCTGCTAAACAGGTGTCTGGATGCATGGCAGAATCAATCTATGTGTAGTGTCAATTGCAATAGGGTAAGTACTAATGGTGGGCTGATGTTGTAATACCATGGCATCACTTCTTAGTGTTTTCCAAACAAGTTCCTAATTTTCCACTTCAGTTTGAACTTCCAAAACTGACACATCAATACAACTTCAACTCGCTCCTCCTCTTGCAGATTGGTAGATTTGCTGATGGCACATACACTATGGAGATCAATGTCAATTCTGATCTCATCCTGGAGAAATAACTTGTATGGCAGTCCTGTGGATGCACCAAGCATGCAAAAGTCTGGTAAATAGCTGCATGCCACTCACCATGAGACTTGGTAGGTGCACACTCCTAGCATGGGCTGTCCACCCTGCCTTCTTAGAATATTAGGCTATATTACATTATGATCAGAGTGCTAGATATCAATGAAATCATAAGATTCAAAAATTGGACTGTGACAATCAATAGTTCTGGTGTCTCTCATACCAACCTTAGGGCCACCATTCACTCAACCAAACATCTCTTAGTCTTGGAAGTAGACTTTTCTCCTCTGGATGTATTGATCATACCTCATCTCCACAACTACCTTCCCATGGCTGAACAATAGTTGATATCATGGTGCAGCATCTCATTTGTGAGCTTGAATGATTGGAATTTCATTTGGGGATACCAGATAACCAGATCAGCATTGAAGCCAGAGGCAATGCTGCCCTTTTTCTTCAATCCATATAGATTAGCTGGGTTTTTAGATATGACATTGATGAACTTCTGTGGGGAGATGCACCCTGAGAGGACCCCACTGGAGAAGAGAAGAGGAACACAGGTTTTCACACCAGGCAGCCCATTCAGGATGAGACAGAATTTACCATATGGAAAGTTTCCATCTTTGGGCCCATGCTGCTTTCCTCTTGGGTGGTTGCACTTGTCCTCCCAGATCAGAGGTGAGCAGATGCACTTTGCTCCTGTGTAAGGCAAGTAAGACAGAGAGTAAGCAAAAGATAGCAGATGAGTCATTACCTTTAAAGCCCCCCTTTCATATCAAATCAGCAAGAAGGAACATGTACTGAGGACATGTTTTGCCATAGATCAGAAGCAGCCTTGTTTGTGTATCATGGATTTGCTTCATGGCAGGCCCACTGGATATGTGTACAAGCAGGATTGGCATATCCATGAGCTCAGCCAAACAAATGACACAATTCTATTGCAATGTGAGCATGTCATTTCAAGCAAAGCACAAAATAGGCTTACCATAGCCTCAGCCAACAGACAAAATGACTGGGTAGACTGGCTTCCTATAACAGAATTCACCCATAACAATTCCATCACTATCACTAGTCATAGCCCTTTCAAAGTCCTTTATAAATATAATCTCAAATTCACAATATCTCCTAACTCTGTATCCAACATTCTTGCTGCTGATGAATGAATGAATGAGATGAAAGAAGCTCAAGAAGATGCTGAAAGTATGCTAAGAATGGCAAATGAGCAGATGAAACATTATTATGACAAGAATGTCAAAGACACACCACAATTCAAAGAAGGCAACTTGGTTCAGTTAGAAGAAAAGAATATCCATCAGAACAGACCAAACAAGAAACTTTTGGATCAATGATTGGGACCTTTCACAGTGATGGAGAAAATGAGCGACATGAACTATTTCCTAAAACTCCAACCAAAATATAAGATACATCCTGTGTTCCACATTGAATTACTCACCACTTATACTCTGTCTAAACTCCTTCCATGCAATGAGCCTGTAAGGCCTCCACCTGAAATTGAAAATGACAATGGTTCAGAGTGGTTAGTAGAATGCTAAGGTAAGTGACACATGGGAAGGCATGTGCCTATAGTGCATGTGGATGTGTGAAAAGCATGGAGGTGATGCAGAGGGTAAGGAGCAGTGTAGGGATATGGAAAGTGAGTGGATTGATGGGTTTGTAAAGTGAGCATGAAGTGGAGTGAGTGAAGGTGATCACAATATAGAGCGAGAGCAGTGCGAGCAAGAAGCAAGGTTTGATTAGGCGATCTAATCTAAACCAAATGTGAGGGAAGTACAGTAAAGGAGAGTAATGAGGGAGTAGTAGTGCTATCATCAGGCTTGATACTAAGCAAAATCTCATCAGACATGGAAGGGATAGGGAGAACATGTGCAATAGTATGTAACAATATGTAATAGTACTGCAATGCTTGTTACAATCATGAGGCATGGAATATGATGTACCAATGAGGTGTTTGGACATGGATAGGCCCTCCTGGATGATAGCTGATAATGTGTGAGAGCGTGTACTAAGTGCAAGTGCAGGAAAGCGCTGCACCTTTGGCACATTATATAGGAAAGTGTTACATAACTGAAGCAGAAGCCATTGTGCAAATGATCAATGGACAGGTTGTGTAAATATGCCCTTTTCATGCCCAAAGGAATATGATTCATTATATTGTGAATGCAGAGATCCAAACTGCAATCTTTAGAAATGGGAAGGATATCCTGCATCTGAAGTAACATGGGAACCAGAAAGCAATTTATGAAATGCCCTGCAACTAGTTCAAGATTTCCACCAGAAAAATCTGAAAGCCATAAACCCTCATAAAATCAATAAATCCATATTCACCACCCCTGATTCCCTGGAATTCCAAAAGAAGTTCATTTGTCCTTACATTGCATTTGGCAACTCATGAGACACTCATTCTAGAAGGAGGGTAATGTCACAAACACTTTCTAAAGTTTCTAAATCTCCCTTTACAATTTCATTAGCACCCACTACACATGTTACTCCTATGACAGAAGATGAAGATGTGTTCTATGCCATCATTGCTATTATTAGCTTCAGGTACATCATGCAATTCTCATTCTATTTAATGATTGGTAAGTACTTAGACCTCAGTTTCAGTCTCAGTTTCAATTAATGTATATAGTTAGTTGATTGTAGTCAGTAGTTCTTTAGTTCAAACCTCTTGTATATTCATCATTGAATTGACCCAAAGTGTACTTGCTCTATTCCTCTTGTGATAACCTTGTATTTAAGTCCTAGTCTCTGCCCTAGCATTTATTTATTTAGGGGGTTGTGACATATATCCATCACAAAAGCATCATATGATATCTTCCTGAAGTGCACCATGGTGCACAAGGACAAGGTAAAGATCTTTGAGGTTCACTCTAGCAGCTTGTTATGGGAAGATAACGAATGATTTTCAACTTGACTGGTCCATGCTATGGTGTGGTATGTACAAGTTAAAATGATTGTCTGGGTATAGATTATGGGCAAAGGCATGCAGTGCCTCCTGGCCTCAAAGGGACTTTGTCCTGGGGAAAGGAAGGTGAGCTGGGAGGGCAGGGTGGGTAACCTTGCTGCATGTGTCTTGGTTGTCCTTTCAAGGCCTGGGATAATTGGATTGGCAGTGAGGCTATGGAGTTGTGTGTGGGCATGATGAAAAGAGAGAGAAGTGTGGGTGAAAGCCAACACTGTGTCAATGATGTTTACATAGAGAACAGTTCATCATGGTGAAGAGCAAGGTGTATGAAACTCCTTGCTTGCCATTTTCTCAAAGACTTAGCTCAATTTCCTCCAATCAAACCTCACTATATAACTAGAGTGACAATCTTTGAGGTTCACTCTAGCAGCTCATTATGGGAAGATAATGAATGATTTTCAACTTGACTGGTCTGTGCTACAGTATGATATGTACAAGTTAAAATGATTGTCTGGGTATAAATCATGGTCAAAGGTGTGCAGTGCCTCCTGGCATTGAAAGGACTTTGTCCTGGGGAAAGAAAGGTGAGCTGCTATCCCACGTATTAGGAGTTCAACAAAGTGTGCAGTGAATAATAATGAGAAAACCCCAGGATTTAGGAGGAGGACAGTGTGACTTACTGTAAATGGGTGAAGATTCTATTGAATTGGTGGTAGGGTATAATGGAGAAAGCTTTCATGCAATGTGGGTGTATCTTGCATGTAGGGTGCTAGAACTTGCATGTGCTTGCAGAGGTATGTCATGAAGGCATTGCTTGCCCATTTGCCTTTGACCTTGACTACATCAAAAGGGATGTTTCACAGCAGGTATTATATGGTTCCACTGATGCAGATTCCATGGCCTTGCAATAGCTGAACTCCTGCTGCTTTGGTTGTAACTGTCAATCTCTTGAGGAAGTTTGTCTTTGTCAGGGGATGAAGGGAGGTTTTGTACTGATAAGTGAAAAGTACAGGGTCAGGGGGTGGGTTATTGGTCTGCATGTGGTTTAGAAAGGCTTCTTCTGAGTCTGTGGGCCTGGATTGACATGCCAAGAACACATCCTCCCTGTTTGCTACTGCTTTTGTCTGAGGGAGGTGGAAGTTCACCATCTCAAGACCTTGACAGTCTCAAGTGGTTTGGACATCTGACATTTTGACATATATCTTTGGGTCAAAGGCATCTAAGTGTGGGATATGAACTCTCTGAACTGGGCACATATGAAGAAGATTGTTATGAAACATGCAAAGATGGCTGCATTCAAGGGTTTATTGAGGTCAAGCTAATTAGGAGGATGGTGTAGGGGTCTTATTTCAGTTTTTTCAATGACACTGGGACAAGGGATCTGGCTGCTTTGAGCAGGGCATCAATTTATGTGTCACCTCCTAACATTCAGGCAATGCCATGTAGGGTGTGCCAGGCTTGGATGCCATGAACATAATTGGATACTGTCCCACCTGAGTAGTGGCCTACCATATCTGAAATGAATAATGAGATTAGTATGTGGCTTGCTAGTGCATGCTGGTTTTCTGGGATTAGCTTACTGCTGTAGAATACATGATATACAAGTAGCCCTGAATCATAAGTCTCTCATGTGCTCTTGGCATAACTGTGGATCATGATGTTCCGTATTTTCCTCATTTCGGCTTGGAATAATGGGAGCCTATTTCCTTGAGTGTCCTTTGGGAATTGTGCTGATGTAGGAGCCCACAGGTACAATCTGTCCTTTGTTGAGCAATGCAGTCTGAGTGGGAAGGGTGTTGGCAATAGATCCAGATTATAGGTAGTCTTTTGACACTTTGAGGAGCTCCTCTCTATGGTGCTCAAGCTCTCAGTTGAGGAAAGCCCATTGCTGGAGTTCTTCTGGCATGAAGTCTTTAAACACTGGATGAATCTGTTTACTGTGTGGCTTTGGACTTCAATGGGCATCCTTGATGGTGCTGCTAGGAATGTCTGCAATGAAGGGGCAGAGTTTGGTGGGGATATGGATTAGTGGAAGCATCTAGCATGAGAGGGGATATATGATATATGCCCCAGGAAGGCCCATCTGCAGGGTTCTCTTTGCTTGGTATGTATCTGGTAAGGACTGTGCATTTAACATCACCTGAGGCAAAGTGTATGTGCTTGAAGACCTCATTACAGGCTTTATTTCAGCTTTGACCCTTCCACCAACCTTCAGCAACTCCACAGTTGTCTCCAAAAACCTTGAAATAAATCCTGGTGGGGAAGGAAGTGAGAATTGTGAGAACAAGGAGCTTGAAACCAATACCCTTGGCCCATCTGATGTCTTGATCAGCATTCTTCCAGCCTGGGAATAATTTCCATGCTTCCATCTGCTGTTAATGTGGATCCTGATTCTGTGACCAGAGCTAGCATCTTAATAAGCATGGAAGTTGTATATGGTGCAGCAACCATAAATCATACAATAGATGCACTGGGAGCTGAGGGGTTTTCTCCACCAGTTAAGGTACTTTGAGGTGTCATGTGGGGGTTTTTGGAGTAGAAGGGATTGGTTCTGGAAAATTCCCAGCATGCACTCCATATTGGTGAGATATACCCACCCTGCTGGTATGATGCAAGGTGCATGTAAGAGCTTGCCATACAGTTTTTGGACTTTGTGCAGTGTGTGCGATTTTTGTGTCTGCCATGTGTCAATGGCCTCCAGGTATTTGGCTGATTTTCCTGGGGATAGGTCTGAATGGTTTATCTTTTGACTTTTTCCAGATGATACCCAGGAGTGTGGAGTGGTGGTCAATATTATTCATGCAAGAGGTGAACTGCACATCCTTGATTGATCAGGGTGAGGTGGCTGAGAAATCTTTGATCAGGAATGCACAGTCCTCGTCAAACTCTTCTTGGGAGTCATCCAGCAATACCTTGCCTCTGAACCACTTTTAGCCACCCTCAATGATGGCTCCTCCATTTGCTGAGATCTGCCTCACCCAGTACTTATGTCTTTCATTGTATCTCTCCAGGAACTCCCACCTAATGCAGAAAAAGATATAGTTGTCCACCCATTTAGATAAAGGCCCATTCCCAGTAGCCCAAAAAATGTCTGTGCCCACTGAAGGGTGAGGCTCAACTAGAGGGATAAAAGGGGGGAACTGAGTAAGAAGGAAAACTCTGCAGTAAGACCTGGGTGCAAGGCAATATACTCAACCTGTAGGACAGCTACTGAGAGGGAGAACCTCAGAATTTGAACAAAGGACTCTCTTGCAACAAGGGAGGGTACTTTGAGGGTGTGTGCATAAATAGCACAAGGAACATAAAAGGCACAGTGTGTGACAAGGATTGCAAATGTGAATGGTCATGAGTGCAAATGTGTGATAAAATGAAGGATCTATTCAATACTCTCAAAATCAAACTAAGGCAAGGAATGATGGGTGTGCAAAGTGTGCAAACAAAGGTCCACCAAGGTCTATATATACTGTATCTATAAGCACAACAGAGGCAGACAACATGATTGTAGTAATAAGAAGATAAGTCATACAACTTAGATACAATAGTGGTATTCAAATTAAAACCGATACAGAACAAACAATGCTTGGAAACTTGGATGACACCATTAAAACTCCAAATTATAACTCTGTCTTGCTTACACATCACTGTACTATACTGATAAGATCAGCCCACTACTTATGTCTCATATATCACTTTCAAAACAACAACTACGAGCCCTAAAAAATGCACACAATGACCTTGTATTAGCCCACTATGTAGAGCTTGTGCAGCATGCACTTGATGAGCTCCTTGAAGAATCAGACTCTGAAGGTGACAGTTACACTACTTCCTCTAATGACAGCAGTGGATCTGAATCCATCAGCATGTCAGTTTGTTCAGAGTCATAGGATGAATCTTTGGACTTCCTGATGACTGGTATCACCATCACAAGCACCTACTCACTCGCATCCTCCCAGTTCTCATTAGATGTGCCACAGATGGCCAGTTGAGCATTTATGGAGTTTATAGATGCTGTTCATGCTTTGCACAATGAAGTAAAGATCAGCTGTGTTCTTAATGCAAGACCCAAACTTAGCCATGCCCCACAACTGCACCTGCTGCCAGAATGGAGGATGCATGCCCCTGACAAATTCTGCCAAAAGCTTCATGTGTGCCCTGCTGTTTTTAACAAGCTCATTGAATGTATCCAACCCCATGCAATTTTCTATAACAACTCTAACAACTCACAGCTTCCTATCCCCATTCAACTTGCAGTTTTTCTCAATAGCATAGGCCACTATGGAAATGCTGCCACAATGCAGGATTTGGCTGAATATGCAGGGGTATCCATCATAACTGTGTATAACTGCTTCAAAAGAGTTATGATCGCACTTTTGAAGTACCATGATGATGCAATCCACTTCAATCCACTTGATCAAGAAGATCAAGAGGAATGGAAAAGAGCACAGCAGTGGGTTGAGGAGAAGACATGCTGGGAATGGTGTGGCAGCTTTGTCTGCATCAATGGCACCCTGTTCAACTTATTTTGGAAGCCTGGGTGGCACAGTGAGGGGTTTTGTGACAAAAATTCAAACTACTCTCTCACTGCTCAGGTACATTAATTTTTCCCTTTCATTGGATGAGCTCATGCTTTCAAAAGGTTGTCATTCTTCCACACAATCTCTGTATTGTTGACTATGTAATTGGCATACCTGGTAGTCTTCATGACTCTAATGTTTTTGGGCAAACCAGGGTCACACGCACCCCAAACAATTTTTTTGGCATGAACCAGTGGCTATGGGCCAACTCTGCATATGCTTTGCAAGTATGGTGTGTCATGCCATTCAAATGACCACCTGGAGGGGCATTGATGAGGGATCAGAGAATGTTCAACTATCACCTTTCCAAAGTGTGGATGGATTGCTTCAGAATGTTGCTTACATACTTGTAGGTCCATGTTCAGTCTGAGCACTTTTTTGATTCAATCAAGGTGTCATATTCCATACATCTGATCTCAGATCTGATCCAATGTGACAGTCTAGCTGGCACTAGCCTTGCACAGGTCCATTTCCATTATTGTCTAGCCCCTATACTGCATAGCATGACCACCCCTAACCCTAACACTATCAATATAAACAGTTACCAAGGTTACTGCACTCTTGC
>MU173104.1:0-60309 GCA_016695475.1 Suillus decipiens | reverse complement strand
GCGCGCTCACAATGTGACTCCAAAATATGTCAATGACATGATTGGTAGTCAGACCAAGTATCACACAGCGCGTAAGATCCACCTGACTAATGCCCTCATTCACGCCAAAGCCAAGGAGATGAACAGTGGTATGCTAAATCCCTTTCCTTACTCTTACATACTCATGTTCTGTTACAATAAGATCAACCTATCGGCTCTCGGTATACATTGGGTGAGCTGCACGAAATGGTCGCCGAGGACCCCCAGATGAAGAATTTGACGAGGGATGAGAAGACCACTTATGTGAGTGCTCTTAGGGAGCACCGCGAACAAAAGGTAAGTAGTGTGCGAGCCAACAATATAGCTGCTGCGCGAGATGTTTTGGTCACAACAGAGAGGGTCATCAAGGAGGTGAGCTTTTCGTTCATCACCTGTATTCTACTGGACTCATTTTCACTTCAAAGCTCGACGATTTGCGTGTTCGCACAGGCACCTATGCAACTGTATACGTTGTTCGGGGCCACATCAATGACACGATTCAAAGCACGATGCATGGTACTGATAATTCCGAAGATTTCTGGGAGGACGTCTATGACTCTCCAATGGCCGATGTTCTCCGTCAATATGAGCAATGGGCATGCACGCAGAATCAAAGTCAGTCGTCTGGCTCCTCATTATTATTTTATTTTGTTCTTATCAAGTATCTTCGAGATCTTAACGAACGTGACTCTTTGGAAACGGTCCGAAAGCAAGCTCGAAAATTGATTGTCCGAGGGCTGGGTATGTGACAGTAGTGTGCATGAGTGCTGTCTGACATCTTTACAGTTGCAGTGACTGGCAAGAAAGACATCACGATGAATTACAATAACTACAATACGGCGATCATTGAAACTTATGCGGTCAAGCTAGTAGGATGGCCCCAGGGTGTCAAATTTATCAGTCCTTCAAACATCGGGACAGTCGGTGAAATTCGCAAGCTCCGTGATGCGCTCAAGGCCTGAACATGTTACTGGGCTGCCCTCACTCCAGCGGAAGTCAAGCTTCACACTGCTGAACTTGATGCGTGCCGTTCGGCAGGGCAAGTTGTCCGGCAGCCACGCAAGAAGCGCTCCGATGCTGGAGTCGCTCGCAAGCGCAAGGCTCCACCTACCACAGGACAGGCACACAAAGAGAACAGAAGGCCGTCAAAGAAGGTGAAAAAGAACAGTAGTGCCCAGCATCGTGAGGCCCCTAAAAGTGCGGAGTTCATCGAGTCATCTGATGAGGAAGAGGACGAGGGCGAGTAGTACACCCTGCTGCTTTTTTATGTATATTCTGAGGATCTGTACATACTTGAATTATTAGTAGCTTTCACTGTGTCAAAATGCGCCACCAATGTGTAAAAATGCGCCTCTGATATGCATGATTTAAGGAGCTCATCGTGTACGACGGCGGGCACGAAGGTTCACACGGCGGGCGCATGATAGCCGAAGCCAGGAACGACATGACGGGCGCATGATAGCCGGAGCCAGGAACGTTAACGCCGACGTCCCACCTAGAGCTGCTGTTATTATAAGTCACTCTTTATCCAAGATTTATTGAAGGAGGCTTGCAAACGCTGGAACTGTGTCATTTTAGACGTGCTAGCCCTATCTATTATCACGTCTAATTAGACGCAATACGTGGGAGTCACAGGTGACGAAGTATCAGGGGTTTGTCGGAGGAGGCCCTATTTGGCAATTGTGTGGGAGTTGGAAAGCAACTGCGGGGTCTTTAATGACCGGCAAAGTATGTATCCTTCCTCAGCTGTTGGAGATGAGTCAATAGATTCCATTATTACAAATATTATCAAACTCTACCCAGATAGCTTCAAATGCCTGCGCGGCCTCGAGTGCCTCAATCAATCATCCCAATGGAAGATGCATTTGTGTGGTGTACGGAAACCGATTCAATTCAACTCAGCAAGAAGTCACAGTACAGTCTATTATTTACTAAGACAGACAGGTCGCAGTCATTTTGGCAGTCATTTTACTACCCAGCCAGATTCCATCTGGGGTATCCTAGAAGCCGGTCTATGAAACTATAAGCCGTCCCATTCTGTACTAGTATAAATTACGACATACCTTGCGTTGTTCACCCTTAGCTTCGAGTTCGGGGTTATTCAAAAGTTTTCCAGCCATCTTCTCCACTCCGCCTATGCACGAACATGAATATAATCGCAAAGTCAGATAAATAAAGACGAACCCATCAATTTGGAACCCGTGGAAGGTAACTTGCCCGTTGGACCGCGACCAGTGCCAGCGCCGGCGCCCTGACCACTGCTAATTCCGGAGTCATTATACTCATCAGCATCGCGCTCATACCCGCGGCTAGGACCATTGTCGCCAATACTCTGGTCACAAGTGCTGTCGTATTCACCACCCTCTTGGCCAACTCCAGGGACATTCACATCCTGAATGTTCTGACCGCTGCGATTACCAGCCACTCCCGGGTCTGTGTCGCAGTATTCGTCGTCTTTGCCTAAACTCTGCTGACCTTGTCGACCAACGCGACCTTCATTTCCTGTGTATCCGCCGGCTTGGCCAGTACCGCTGCCTCCGTATGATCCCGGAAGTGTGGGGACAAATTGATCATCACTAGGGGCGTCATAGGTTGAGTCGTCGTTGAAGTTCCCTGATAATAAAGATATGTATGTCAAGATTTATCAACAGTTTCGAACAACATACGACGTGAACCTTGGTTTCCTTGATCGTAAGACATCGATTGTGTGTTGTGGTTAAAAAGATAAGAGAAAATACCTCGTCGATAGGACTTTATACACGATAAACCGATGATGTAGTGATGACGAAGGGGGTTGGCGCTGTTGATGTATAGTTAGCTGATTGAGGAGCGAGCGTGGAGACTCGCAGCACCCGCAAGGCTCGGCATTGCATGACGACAAGGACGAACTGTTTCGTGAAACCCTTAATCAGTAACATCACGGGGTAGGAAAAAATAAATGACATCATCAGACCGTATCATTTGCTACTTGTGGCTCCGCTTTGTTCTATGTGCATCCTTTCCGTTCACAACCCATTACTGCTTTTGAAGTTATTTATATTACAGCAGATCGCGATTCTAATGCCAAATAGATGTATGACACGAGTCCTGAATGAAGCGACGAACGAGAACATAAAAAAGCGAGGAAAGCAGTATGAGCACCAGAAAAGGAATGATACAGATCAATACATATACCTCAAACTATTTCTGGACGGGCTTTTGCTGGAGCAATGTCAGCGGAAGCGGGATCTTTCCATCGAGCACGGAATAGCCATATCCATAGGCGGCGAATGTCGCTGTCAAACTTAAGATGGGAAGTAGTGTGGCGGGCACTGCGCATCGACAAGAAATTTTATTGATTGTCTTTATTGGCACAGAATTCAGGCCAAGGATTGGCAAGAAACTAACAACCCATCAGTTGAAGTGATGCGCGAAAGCAGAGAGACTCAAAGCTTTTACATCATTTTTTGGACCTTCCTATCTGATGGTGGTCGACTGGGTATGACTGTTACAGGCTCCGGACGCAACTTTGAGTGAGTGCCACGAGCGAAGAAACTACACTTTTGGCGCTCTTGTGGAACAGATTCGCCTGTCACTGGGCAGTGTCGAGGGACGACGTTCCAGAAGCGACAAAGGGAAGACAGGTGGTCACCAGCAACTACGCAAAGTTTCCATGACCCTTGACCTGATTCCAATTATACTTTTACCGGTCAATGCGTCAGCAAAGATGATCAGAGTCTCTAGTAATGAACTAGAAGTAAAGTGGACCCACTGACATTCCAAAGCCCCCTTTAGAAGCCTGCAACAATCCTCTCAGGACTATCGTGTTAGCTCAGAGACCTTCAAATCCTTCTGGAATCTGGTTAGGGGAATCTGAGTTATTAGAGGGCTCGACGCAGGTTAAGGAATACAAGCCAAAGCCTAACGAAGTAAATGACATACGGAATTTGTTATTTTTCCTTTGAAGCATTGCCCTCCCTGGTAGGCGCTACAAGCACCGTTGCTTGCAACAGCGTTGCCAGCGCTGTATAGTTGCAGTTGCTGTGAGAAAAAAGTTCTGGCACCAGCTGAAACTGTGAGCAGGCTTGAATCAATCTTGTTGTCGCGGCGCTGTGTTTCTTTTTCGCATTCGACGGTGCTTTGTGGGTCGAAATTTCTTCTGTGGTAGCCTGTAGACGAGAGCCTCTGCCACAGTGTACTGGTCAGGCAGCGAACAAATTAGATATGTAGTTCGGTTTGAACTTGCTAGTGCCTCATTCTAAACTTTTGGTGGCTGTGCATTTCAAGTAAGCTTTCAATGATCATTTTGTTGAAGTGTTCCATCAACAAGTTGTGACCAGTATGTTCGCATTGCACAATGGATTGATCAGACAGTGTTCAAATGTTGAACATGTCCATGCACAACCTGTGGAATCCAGGTTCTATTGCTCCCCTTCCGCCAAACGCACCTGTCGAGATGTCTCGAGCTCCAGAGGATAGCCCACTGCCGCGTTATCAGTTGGATCAGGGGATTGGTGCCTACCCGTCTTCCACAACATCCGACTCACGTTGGAACAGGCACAGACTGAGGGACATTCAAGGCAAAACCTCTATAGCAGGAAGCTATGGCTCTACCTATCGAGGATCGACTATCACACTGCACTGGACAGTTTGGACTCTGGACTGTGAGCCAGTGCTCCTGCTACTGCGCCAGGGCATTTGACACTCCTAGTGACAAGCTCCAGACTGACCACACCAGTCCAAGCCTGTCCGGACTCCGAACGTCCTGCCACAACGTTTCGCTTCCCCGAAGGCAAAATCGCGCTCAGCATATTCAACCCTAGAAACCGACCGAAGCCATCTACCTATGCTATAGCCAGTATTATACCCTGTTACTCTAATTTCTCAACATACGTCGAGCTTGTCATCATACTTTTCTATCGTCTGGATCTATCTACACAAGTACTGGTGTGCAGCCTCCACATGGTATTTTACTGCATGGTCCTCTGGGGTGTGGTAAGGTCCTTCTAGCGAATGAAAAAGCTGTAGTGTGCGCACCAAAATGTGTAGAAGTTAACTGATTGCGCATAGGAACTAGGTATTCCGTTCATTTGGTGGGGCTAAAGTATGTCTCGTGTCCTGCATGTTTTTTTCCTAATCTTGACTCTCATTGTGTTGTGCCATACCTGCTATCCATTGACAAGATTAATGTTATCACTCCAAAACAAAAAAGTGCACAGAAGGAAATCATTGAGACGGAGCAATGTATAGTCGCATAATTATGTGCACGGATAGAAGCATTGATATCATTATCTTCGTCGTTATCCTCTAACCTGGCCTATTCAGACGTGACCTACCGAAAACAGACTCATTAAGTGCCACTCTCCGCTGTGTGGACCTATTCGACTACGAGATATTAAGCATCTGCGTCATAGATGAGGAGCCTCGCAAGTAAGCCCGTAGTATTATATCATCATTGGACGAATCCATTCCATGTTATCTTGATCTCTGCAAATCTAACTTTGTCATCTTTGCCATGAATCGTTGCGATATGATCAACCCAGCTACAGTTTGCCCAGTGTGGCTTGAAAAATTCTATGTTGACTGCCATGTGTGTCAATGACCACGTTGAGATTGCACGGGCGCTCACGCCCAAGAGCGCGCACAGAATCAGACACGTTGAAACGCATGGAGCACATTGTGTGGATTTGGCAACCGTCTTTTCGGATACATGGTAATGTTGGAGGTTTTTGGAGGGATCGACTACGGGTGTTTGTTGGTTTAGAGGATTTTCATGCTCGGGATAAGGTCAGTCCCAATGTGTTTGCTGTGCGGCGGAGGAAGTACAAGTGTGGGCCAAGTTTATTGATCCTTGTGTGCGGACAGGGACAGATGTTGATTTATATTGTGCTGTTAACGATATCACCACGATACATAATTGTCAGTGTATGATTCGTTTTGGGATTGGAAACCAGTTTGGTTTGGCTATCGTCCTTTCAAAATCCCGTTAATCGTACGGTCTTCCCTTAATCCTTTCCATCAACTTGTCCACATATATTCCTGTCATACCTTAATGCGATAACCATTGTACAGTATTCAAGTTCATGTACAGATGATTGTATCAAATATATGACTTGCGTTCGAGGGCTGATCGATATCATTAATAAGTGGGTACATTTACGTAGTAGAATGCGTGTACATATAATGTTTTGGATATTAGTATCTGTAATGCCAGACTATAGATACGAAGTTGAGAACTTGAATAAGGATCCGGTGATAAAGTATGATGAGTTCGACATCTAACGGAATCAATGAGCTCCAAGTCAAATGGAATCATAGACAACGTCAAGAATGGTAGCGTCCATAAAATACATATCGAGTCCGAAGGTGAGCCATGCCTGGCACATCAAGTGGCTACAAAGCAAGTACAGTGAGGCATGTGTGATGCTAGACCTTCAGTGGCTTGCAAATATTGAGCGCCGTAGACATCGTTTGCTGTTTTCGTATCAGAGCAACATATCTCTGTTGTTTCCGCATCCAGTAAGCGAAAACAAATATAAAGATAAAACGAAAGCCGCGCACACAGGATACCTTGACGACACCGAAGCGGGTATTGTTGGAGCCGATTTGATGAAAGTACGCTCCTTTCCTCAAACGTGTATTAGCTGTCTTCAGAAGTTCCTATGTGTTTCGCTGTGGGGCTCAGTATGAGGAGCGAAATAATAGGGAGGTGGGCATTGCATGTCGACAAGAGATCCATTCCGTTGCTTGCCTCCATGTTTTTCTAGTTTGCTTGCGCCCGGCTGAGTATTCACCGAAGGCTGGGGTTGAGATGATAATGTGAGAGAGCGGGGAAAGGACTCACATCATCCTCCGAATCATCTTCTCCTGGTGGGACCTTCCATGCTGTTGGTTGGCTAATGGTCACGAGCTCTGAGGGTGAATTTGAGCGAGCACGACGAGTAAAGAAATAAATGTTGGGGTGTTCTCGTGAAACAGAACCATCTGCAGATGAACGGTGTCGTGAGATGACATTCCACAAACGGCGAATGAAAGACAGGCGGGGGAGATGGGAACTAGATGATTCCGACGGACAAGATTCCTGTAAATAGTATTACAAGCAATACTTATCGTGAGTACTAGTGCCCTTGTATGATAAAAACGAAGTTTACCCAGAGACATGAGTCATTTAAATCGCCGTGTCCCTCGTGAGCGACGCGATCCCATGGTGACTTTGTAGTTGCTATAAGCTGAGAGGCTATGTCGTTGACAAACCACATAGTGAGTGTCTTGTCGTGTCCGCCATATGCTAGGTATCTCCCGTCTCGAGAGAACGATGCACATCGGAGTATTTGGCAATCCTGGCTAAATGGCTGTCCAAGTAACTGGTGGGACTCTGTGTCCCATAGTTGTACGATGCCTTGATTGCCCACGCACACCAGGACATTGTATGTGGGCGAAAGTGCGATGGAATATAAGATATCGTCATGCTGGAAACAGTGGAGTAGTTCGCCTGAGGTGCTGTCGAAGACACGTGCCAATTTGTCGGAGGCGGAGTAAAGCTTTGTACTGTCCGAGGACCACACCACCGAGGTCACCTCATAACCCAGGCCTTGGATCAGTCCGAGAGCAAGCTCGCCCGTCCTGCTGTCCCATATGCAGATCGTCATGTTCCACCCGCCTGATGCTATTCTGTTTCCAGAAGGTGAATACGCAAGAGCACACACCCGGTACTGCTTCGTCTCGATCGGGGTAAAGTCTACCAATCCGTTTGTCGCACTTCGAATGAGGATTGTTCCATCATCGGACCCGCTGGCAATATGACCTCCGCTGGGAGACCATGACAGTGACCGCACCCAGTCACTATGACCCCTCCGAGCACCTTCAAGCACCATCTTTCCACCCGTATCCCATCTCTGAACGCTTCCATCTGCCCTCCCACATGCGATTGTGTTGCCGTCCGGTGATAGCGCTAGCGTATATATACTTCCACCTTCCCCACACCATGGTTTCCCAACAAGAAGTCCCGTGTCGTAGTTCCACTTGCGCATCGTGCCGTCCTCTGAACCAGTTACGATGTGGATGTTGTCGTGCAAGAAGACGAAATCCCGAATAGCTCTCGCATGGCCTTCAAAATTGTGCTTCGGAGATAGTCCTTTGGCTTGCATCAGGGTTGAAGGAAGCTCCTCGCTGGTCTGCTTTGCAATAGATCTAGCGGCCATGACTAAGTTATCATATGGTGCCTAGAGTATGAATCTTAACATGGTTCGTGATCAATTATCAGTGTACCAGTGAACAGTTGACTAGTAGATACTACTCACCAAGTTGTCTGTGGTCTCTCGGCTGGTAGAGAAGCTACCAAGGTGTGTGTATCGTTACTAAGTAATATATACCATGAGGTTAGTCAGAGCAAAGTCAGAGGAAGGATATTTAAGGCTAGACCAGCTGGCTTCCGAAACACAGGGGGTGGTTGAGAAATGTGGAGGTGTGATGTGTGAGGTGCAATTCCCACGACTTGGTCAGTTGAATCCCTACCTCGTGATATGGCTGTTATTATTGCAGATTGCGCCCTGCGTATCATGCGCGATAAAGTGTTGATGTGAACACATGGTCGTTAACTATACTTATATCTTTTCAGCAATATAAGTACAAGGGATTTGTCGCCACAATCAGCAGAACCACGCTTGCAATCGAGATGGCCACACCTGTCGACTATGGTGATTTGGAGTTCACTAGACCCGCCAGGCAGATCAAGGCCGTAAACCTGCCGGCGGTGCCGCAGCGCATTTTTGATGGTATGAAGCAGTATGAACATGCTGCTCGAGGTGTGTGGCGGTTATATTCTTGGAATTGTATTGTGATATACCTGGTTGTCAAGGTTTTGGTACCCCAGGGTTTGAGCGGACAACCAAGGATGCCAATGGAAAGGAAGTTCCAGGAGGCATCATCGTGTCGCACAGGCCTGCAGACGCCCAGGTCACTCAGCTATATCGCATGCCAACAGATACTTCCAGCACCGAGCTGAACCGGCTCACCTACTTTGACATTGGTTCTGGCAGGACGATATCAATGTTCAGGGGAATTCTTGAAGATGACTGGCGGGGTGTGCGCAGGCGTGGAGGAGCCATCATGGTCATGGATCTCAACGGAAATGAACACTTTCAGCTATGGCACGTACAGTGTACAACTTAAGATCCTGTCTAACAAAAATCGCAGGCGTTATTGGGAAGATTCTCTTGCTGACAAAGTTCTTCCGAAAGTACAAGGAGAATTGGATAATGCCCCTGGCCTGGGACGCATCGAGAGACTGACCCACGATGACTATAGATACGGCTCAATTGTTGTGTCTCAGACAAATAAGTATGTTCATTTTCGTTCGTTCAGTCTGTATTTTATCGAACCTCTTGGTACAGCCTCATGGCCTTTGCGTCCAACAAGGAAAACAACAAGGATACCCTAGTGTACGTTACCAGGCTCATAGACTCCAACTCGGGCGCAAAGGCAGATGCTTCTCCCTTCACTCTGCCTTCACATTTGGTCGCACCAAGCACTGGGGAAGGGACAACCATGTACAGTCCGCAGAGCTTTTCCCTTGACGACAAGTATCTGTTGATCATGAGACGATACGGCTCGAGCTACAGTGCTCTATATGTTGTCGATATCTCTGGCGAACAGGCGTTACCTCCCAAGCTAATCGAGTTCCCAGGAGCAACAGAGAAAGCAGAAGATACCGCGTTCGACGATGCTGCATTCTCCCACGACGTTAATGCACCCCACTTGATCTACTGTACCACGAATGGCTACGGTGATTTTGCCTCAATCGTCACTTACGACCTTGACACTGGATCAGTTACCCACATCACCACTTCCGGTGCCGCGATTCAAGCTATACGACCAATTTTATGGGAAATTGAGAACCTCAAGGTCACTAGCGACAATATCGTATTTACTGTCAATGTCGAGGGATGGACCTCCCTCTTTTTCATGCCTCTATCTGGGTCTCACAAGAACACGGTGATCGAGGTCAAGGTTGCCTGGGAAAGGGGTTGGCTCACCTTCCAAACGAATGATCGCAATGACAAGCCGTACGAACTAACGCTGCATCTCACATCATACCACTCCAGAGGGCGGATCACCTACTTAGATCTTCTTCCATTGTTAAACGATGTCAAGAAAGATGAAAATGGAAACGCCTACGTGCTCGCTTCTGTCCTACCATATGAACAGGCAGCACCACCTACAGTGGTACATGAAGTTCCACCTACGCTCATCAGATACAAGAGCTTCGATGGTTTGGAAGTCCCTGCCATTTACTACCACCCGGCTGGTCAATTAGTGACCCCAGTCATTATTCACATTCACGGTGGCCCGGAATCTCAGGCTACTGCCAATTACCGCACGTTAGTCACAATTTTTCCTCAGCACAAATTGTAGGCTGATGGACTTCCGCAGGCCTACGCATAGTTACTTATTGAACGAGCTGAAAATTGCGGTTATCTACCCCAATGTGCGCGGAAGTTCGGGATACGGCAAGAAGTACATGGCCGCGGATGATGTGTTGAAACGCGAAGATTCTGTCAAGTACGGTTTACATGTACCTTCTCGTGGACAGATAATTCACGTTTCCCAAGGGATATTGGGGCATTACTCGACCACATCACATCTAACATGCAGAATGAATTGGATTCATCCCGCATTGCTGTAGCAGGCGGATCCTGTGAGTAGCCTTCTGGTGATCCCTACCAAAAAAAATTGACTTTCACCGTTTGAAGATGGTGGATATATGTCCTTGGTACGATATATCTTCTCAATAGGCACCTCGTTCTCACATTTAGGTACTGCATATAGGCGACGCTGACACATTACTCCTCAAAGCTCGCCTGTGGGATCGAAAACTTTGGAATTGTGCACTGGCCTTCATTCCTGGAGAATACTGCGGATGTCCGGCGAGCAGCACGCAGACGTGAGTATGGCGACGAAACCATCCCGGAAATCAGAGAGTTCCTTGACAGAATCTCTCCAATCAACAACACCTCGAAGATCACGGTACCCCTCTTGATCACCCATGGCGAGAACGATAGCCGAGTGACTGTGCACGAAGCTATTAGCATGTACAAAATCGTATCGAAGAATGTGCATACCGAGCTCATCATTTGCGAAATGGAGGGCCATGGTATGTCTTTTCGTATATGTCTGTGTGATGGTGCTGATAGGTGATGTCCTTGGTAGGATACAAACAGAAGAGCGTGATCGAGTTCACCAATGCCGCTGACATCTTATTCTTGGAAAGATACCTCCTTTCCATGTCAAATTTATAGACTTCACTACCACGAATACTTGAATTTTCTTATACACTAACAAGATCGACAATTAGAACGGACGTGCAGTTTACCATTTTGACGAGCTTTTGGCGTGTTTGTTAACGAAGGGACTTAAGGTTTGAACGGAGATCGAATAAACTTCGGCATGTAGCTTCCGATAATAATCTCTCGACCTCGACCCGGTAGCATTCCCGAAAAAACAATAATATTCAGGCTAATAACATCAAGACGTATTATCTTGCATATGCTCTTTTTGTTCTTGGTGACCGTTTACAGAGCGGCTGGCAGCGTGGCCTTTAATTAGTTTCATTAAGCCTGCACCTTCCAGAATGCATATAAAGGACGGCCGACTACTGTAGCCTTTCATACCATCCTTCCGGGTTTTGACAATCCAATCGTTTCACTTACAGCTAGGTTCGTTATCTGTCGGTCGACTCCTATTTCTTCCTCTACTAACCTGCCCCTTCTTCATCTAGTCTGTTAAGTCAGCCAGGTTTCTTCTTTTCTGAGAGTCTCATTTGACACTCATATCAATCCAGACGTTTAGGTCTTTTGCTCACATTTAATCTCGTCGTCTGGATCAAAACTCAAGACTCCAGACACTATATTCGTATTCACACATCCTTTTAGCGCGTTTCACCCGCCCATCTATCATCGCAGGTCGATTTCTGTTATTACCACCTAATCAATCCTTCCAATCACTTTCTCGTCGTTGACTGTTATCATGATACCTACGTCCAGCCTTTCTATCACTCTTGCTCAGGCTATTACTTATCTCACCCGACCTCTTGCCGTTACGCACCCTGCTGCCACCATCGCCAGGCTTCAGTCTGTGCTTGAGGCGAACCTGACTGCACTGTTTGCCCCGACATGGACTCCCAAGGAACCACTTCGTGGTTCCGGCCAACGCTGCCTCACTCTCTCCCCTAATCGCCTCCCTCCACGTGCCATATATACCGCGTGCCTTGCATCCAATGTTCAGTGGTTCGATTGGATTGCAGCGTTGGGCGGACGCGAGTTTGACTTCCATGTCGATCCAGGATGCATCTCTGTGCAGTTCGGGATAGGCACTAAGCTCATTACGATCTGGGCGGAGGATATAGCCAAGGCCGTGTCGCACCATACGACGCCTTTTAGCCAGCTGCCGCTCAACAACTCAAGGTCTAAGACACTTGCCCAGCAGCTCTGGGAAAATGACCGCACAGAGGTTGAAGAACTTTTCACCTTGATCGCTGACGAAATCAGTGCACCCACTTGGATGACCCCTGTCGTTGACCGTTTTCGGGCTCCTGCACGTTCTGAATCGCCCTTATCTGCTATATCTACCGATTCGTGCTCCAGCTACTGCTCGTCTGACTTATGCTCCTGTTTCTCTACCACGGCTACCTCTACACTGTCGTCTAAGAGCAACAAGCAGTTATTCCAACTTACCCGCCGCGAAAAAGCGAGACAGGATCGTGTCTTCGTAGACACCTCCAAGACTGAAGTTATCCCCTATGACGGTGGCAAGACCACTGTCCTCACTGGCGGTGTGATGCTGGGGGCTGCACCTTTCAAGGGCAAGAGCGGCCCGTCCACTCCTGCTTGGCGCCGCGCATAAACGACTATGCCTCCCTTGATCATGCTGAACTCCCTCACAGGATCATACTTTACATTTTTAAATGCCCATTTACGCCCTACACACAACATCCGGACAATCTTCATTACCCACTACCATACCATTTGACATCTACTCTAGCATCTGTACTGCATTTATTATTTTGCTTTCGTAACATTTTCAGATTGTTTTCAGACTCGGACATGGCCTTCATCATTGCACTGTCATTTGCTATCGATTTGCCATGTTAACTCGCAGTTGGCGGTCTTTGACAAGCTTAAGCATTGAACGTGTCCTGCATACCCAATAACCCAGAATGTGCAAGAGGTCATCAAACGGACACTATCGATTCAATTGGTGTTAAAATGTTAATCCAGAGACAAGATTCGGTGTATCCTGCTTGACATGATATACATAGCGCAAACTCACCGGCACCGTACGGCCCTTCGGGCTCTGGATGAATTTGTAACCCAGGTCTCAAGACAGGCAGGAATTCGTTTCAAACTCGCTGACAGGGCTCCTCCAACAATTTTAGTGTACTGCACTTTGTTTCTGACCCACAAAGTGATTATACCAACTACAAGTCATCTTTGCACCAACATGACGAGACCTCACGAAGAACTCTACCAGTTGTGCGATTGCCTATGCTCTGTTAATGTTGGGCTCGACTCATACGAGCCTGAATCCCAACACTCGCCAATCATCGACTCGTCAGGAGAGGAAATGAGTGTAGTAAAGACTCAGATCCGAGAAGTGTTACCCGGGCTGCGGTTTCTACGAGAAGAGGTGAAACGAGATCTGCAAGTTCTCCAAAAGGTGTACATTCCACTGTAGTTTCATCCATTCGATGGTTCTAATCGATGTGCAGTAGTTTCTTGATGACCCAGAATCGACATCTCTTCCTCCTCTCTCGACTAATGCACCATATCTCGTTGCAGTGTGGCAGGAGCTGCTTCAAGCTCGTGGGGTTGTTGCTATATACCGAACATTCTACACCGCTGCTCATCCTCAGGCCTCCCGTAAGTCCAAGAATGGATCAGCCAAAGGGCATGGTGTCAAGGTCGATGTGGTCGCTGACAACGGGAGACGTTGGATCAGAGTCAATACGTAAGTTCATTCAACATTTCATCTAGAATGTCTCTGGACAAACAAATTTTCAGGATAAAGAATAGTCGCATTTTAATGGAGTTTCGTGAAATGGACTCGTATCTTACCAGTTCTGATGACGACGACGATAATGGGCACTCTTCCCTGAAGAAGGGAAATTTGATACCCCAAGAGTTCGACAATTCCGTGCTACGCATGGGTCGTGAACTCCTGGAAGCTGCAGGGGCAAACTCTTCTCATGGTTCCAACGAAATTCCTTCAGTCACCATGCGTCTAACCCGATTGGATCCTTCCCTCTCTGACACCAACTGCGAAACTAGTGATCCCAGAATTGCATACACAATCGACTGTCTCCAGAGAATGGGCATAGACGTCCAATTAGGAGAAAGGCAGGACATCATAAAGAAGATGGACAACACTCCTGCACAGTCAATAGTTTTCGAACCCACCGCCCATATCAATCTCGATCTCTCAGCATTAATAGCGCTCATCTCTGATACCACTCACTCTCATCTGCCTCGTGATCCAGAAGATGCCAACATACGATTCATACCGCCGCAACGATACGTGGAATGGAAAAAGCAGCGAGTCCAAATGCTTTCCAACTCTCCAGATGCAACAAGCACATGGGAGGACTCCGGAATTCACTCAAAAGTGTTGGCAGACCAAGCTCAGCAAGAGATGAAGAAAGGCCTTTTGCAAGATATACACGATCGCTTGAGATCCATATCCCCTACTCTGCAAAATATCCAATTTTGGACGACGCACGAAGCTCGCCAACGTTGTCTCCAGATCGTGTTCAAGATTGCGGGCACGAGAGAATGTCAGCGCGCCGAAGCACTACTCTCTTATTCTCGAACGAGTACCGTACCCACCCATGATCAATTCTGGGTGCATTCACGATACCCGTCTAATTTCATTCCATTGATGCCTATCAGGTTGTACCCATCTTCAGAACCTGACGCCACTTCTCTCGAGTCCTTTCTGCCAAATCCTTCTTCACCTTTCATGGCATCTCTTGCCTCGACCTGTCGGAATATACTATCCCAGGAAGACATTTCGAGACTTTGGGAATCTCAGAGTCCACCTGGCCACTCGGCTGCACCTTACTTAAGTAACGAGGAGGAGGACATCCCACCGGCAGCAGTCACTTTAGCAAACCCAAAGCTCACGGTCCACACGGTCCAAAGCATGCTTTGGGGAGCAACACTTGGATGGACAACATTGACGACAAACAGATCCAGTGTGAAAATGCTCCTCAAAGAGATGAAACGATTCACTGGAGGTAGAACGTTGACCTGCGAGCCCCCTAACGGATATGAGGCGTCCAAAGCCGCAATTTGGATCATGAAACCACGGAGCTTGGCTGAAGGATCGCGATCAGATTGCTGTAGCGATTGATATCAGCGAGGGAAATGGTTTAGTGCAGGTTTCCATGAATAGTCACAGCATCCTTGATGGAAACCGATTGAAAGCTAAAATTACATGTACGGCCACAGAAAGTTTAGAGATTCATGGTAAGTAGCTGAAAGTTGAAGGGACTATTTATGATAGAAGATAGTGAGATGACTGTCAGATAGTAGTAGGAAATAAGTCCTAGTAATGTCGCAATTGAGCTATTCTCATGCAACAGAGGGCCGAGCCGTCACCGGCGTCACAGGTTGTGCTGTGGCTGGTGTAGTGGGCCGCGAGAGCTCGGAGGCAGCTGTCTCAAAGGATGTCACCGAACTTGAGCGTGAAAGACCCGATGGTAGCGGCCGTGATGACGATGGCAGTTGGGATTTTGTCTCAGCTCCGGATGAGGAAGATGGAGGTGATCCGGATATGGTAGAGCGTGAGTTTGTTTGTCCAGTCTCATCCGCAGCAGCGCTGTTATATATAGGGCTTCTTGTTGTCTCTCTCTCGGGTGCGTCAGTACTAGACGGGTTGCGAAAGTCTGCTGGGGGTGACCCATTTGCTTGGCCTGACGAACTTGATATAGTGGTGTCGAAGTCGGGCGGTGGTGCCATATTAGACCTTGATGCTGAAAATGCCACAGCGTCTGGACCATATGGAACACCGAATCTTTCCAGTGCATTCCTGGATGTGATGAGTTTGATTTGTTCAGGCGTTATGCCACCTTTCGGAGCCCGGAATTCCGAGCGTATAACAGTATGTGTGAGAGGCGCTGATATTGAGTTCAAAGAGATGGTTGAAGGGGATGTCATAGGCGCGGAATGGTCGTGGGGTCGAAGAGCTTTCAAAAGCGTCGAACTGGAGCCCGAGCGATTGCGCTCATGTCCACTATTTGCTGATACCACGGAGAGTGATGATGCGTTGCGAGCGTGGTCAGGAGTAGCAACCCTGTTATAAATTGAAATGGGCGGATGTCGTGAACCCCCGAATGGATTGAAAAATAAGCTGAATCTAGAGCGCCGGTCAGGGGGAGCATGGTCGACGGAAGTCTCCGATGCAGGAGGCCCATTAGGCGATGTGTGAGGAGCGTCGTGACCTACAACCTCAAAGTACGGAGGTGCTTCTCCTCGTGGATCTTCGGACGTTGACGTTTGTGTAGTGTGCAAGGGTAACAATTCAGAACGACTTTCTTGCGAGTGATGCGACGTGCCCACGCTAGCGGCGTCTACGCTTCGTCTCACTGGCATATCACCAGAAACATTATATACGAGATTTGTGGCAGAGTTATCCACCTGTGTGGTACCGCGTGACTCGAGGTCAAGAATACGATGCGTCCCTCTTGTTTCAGGGTGGTCGTCTTCTTCTTCTAGTATTTGCATAGGATCGTTATCGTCTTTCAAAGGTCCTCTGAGATATTTATGATATCAAAAAATGTAGGTGCTGCGGACATGTAAGTATGCACACCTGAAGATAACAAGCTCCTGGTCACCAGGTTCTAGCATGTAGGCTGGAAGCGATTTTGTGGAAATCTGACTTGGAGTCCGTGCGGGCCTCCGGCGCCCTCCAGAGCGAGCTGAGGCTGCTTGACCAGCAGGTCGGTTCACAGTGCGCGCAGCGGCACCTGTGCGGACTTCCACCTGCGTGGCCCGCCTGACGCATCCAATCAGTGTCATTACGGCCACGACGACTGAAACTATCAGGACTGGTATCTAAGTAATTGGATCTCTGGTTTAAGCATGGTTTTGGCGCTGGGGCCCGACGGTGAACAGTACGCACCCATATGCTTGTAGAAACACCGTTTCCGCTGCTTCCCTCTCCGTCACGTCGCAGCACTTCGCTTGTTGGTCTTGCAGATACAAATTGGGGACATCGCACGACCGAGAGGACCAGCCAGAGGAGTGTGCGAGGACAGAGCAGAATTCGAGTGGATGAAGACATACCGCGGCCAGGAAAGTAACTCATTGTGGTGTCGTGAAGAAGTCGTTAAATTATGAGTAGCATGCAGTGCGCAGCGCTTCTGAATTGTGCTGCTAGTGGACGGTGCTGCTGGAACGAGGAAGACTTATTTAATGATAATGAACCGGTAGTAAGCAAATCCCACTAAAGCCTGCGCATGCACTATATTCAGGCTGAGGCTGTACAAGCGCCCTTGCAAGGTCCCACCAATAGTGGTCTCCAATCATCTTACCGACGGTCGTCGTCGATTAAGATTATGTACCCTAAAAAAAGAACTTGTCTCAAGGGTTGCTTACGGAGCGTACAGGATCGAAGTTCCTTCCACCGGAACCACCGTTGGATGCCATACCTTACGTTGATTACCAGGACTGTTCGGTCGTCTCGGTCCTGCACTAGTCAAACGACTATCTTTGGAGTTAACTACGATTTCCTAGTCACAATTGTTTTATTGAAGTACGAGACTCAAATTTGAGATCCGAAATTTTACTCAGCCATGATCGTTTCGCAACAATTTGCAGCCTTGGAATGCAGTCCAACCTGCAAGATCATCTGGATTGCGGGGTTGGGCCAATTGTTCCCGATTGTCCCTTTTATTTTGCGCTGATGGTCTATGCAGTGCAAAAACCCGCCCTGAATGATCAGGGATTCACATGCCGCAGTAGCGTTTGGATTTGATGCCAAAAGAATGAGGCCCACCATTGAATTACTAATTCCCGCATGTTTCATTCATAGTTTCCTCAAGTTGGCGTGACATGGCGGTATCTGTGGTCTTTGCAAGCACTAAATGCCATGGGTGCGATCGAGAATGCGGCGTGTGTTAGAAGGGCAGGCATTATAGCATTGATCAATGTGTTGGCGCAGACACGGTCACCATATGCTGTTGCACATATCAACTTGTATTTTAGCAGGATTCAAAAGACGAACCCGTCGGCCGAAGATGGGATTCAACATCGCCTGTAAATGTTGGCGGACACAAGACGATTCTGATGCAAAAATGCGAAAATCAGTGTGGTATGACAGTTGAGGCTGTTGTGGGACTCACCTTGAATCTCATGTAAATACGCACCGCATCATACACATGGCTTGATTCGGCTTGAAATACATAGCCATTAGCATACAGTGCCTGGAAGTGTTCGACTGACACATATGGCGATAACCGCTCAATTAGTGACACTTAGTGCTAGCAACAAATGCCGAAGGCTATGATACAACAACTGCCTGACCTGCCCATCCCGTGGTATCGTTCTGTTCTAGAACACTATTAATGGTCACAAGAGAAATCTAAACACAACAAAAGAATGTCAGCTGACTGACTGTTGCGGGTGTTTCAGGTTTTGTTTCCTCTGTGGCTCAGCCTAGTAGTCAACACGCACAGCAGAAATCAAATATCACCGCACAGGACGTGATGTGACTTCAACAATTTGTGCTCCGAAAGGCAAGTCACTTATTTCTTGTGTGATCCGACAGCCACTTCCGAGTCAGCCAAGCTTTTCACACCAGGCAAATCGGCTTACCAGATGTCCAGCAAAGGAATCCACGAGATGGGTTAGCAGGACTTCGTCATACTCGCACTTCTGAACGAAGATATAACTTTAGCCTTTAAATGTAGTGCATGTCTCCACCTAACCCTCCCAACATACGAAAAAAGGAAATCATCAAGCAACAGGGCACTGACTCGCCTTCAGGGACCACGAACAGTTATACGTCTGGCAACGGGCAGGAAAGGGTACTGAACATGTGATTGTCATTGAACAGCTCGTTCCAAGGAGGAGACGGTAATGAAAGCTTTTCCGATCTTCGCCGCGCGTGCGAAATGACAGGAATTGCATGGGATGACTTGGGAATCGCCAGCTCAAAATAATTTGAAGTCATGCTGGTGGTCACCGTTCGAGAGAAGAAGCAGGAGTATCAAGTACCCAGTTACTATGACTCCGAGCTTGCTCGTGACCCAGCTATCGCAAAGATGAAAAGTCTGAGCAGCTGACTTTTGTATGATCCTGTAATCTAAGTGGGAGAATGTTGGTTAGCATGATTTTGAGATCTGACGTGATTCGGTTACTATCCCAAAGATAGGATTAAAAGTAAAAAGGGAGTGAGCTTTTAACGTACCGAGAGAAATTGTGAACGTTTTCAGTTCATTTTCTATATGGAAGGTCTAGTTTCGCCGGACCAGCGCAGACATGGTGACCGATCTAGATAATTGAACTTGGAAGATTAGGTAGCAATGAACAAAGCTTCAGCCGAAATACAGACCGAAATGTGAAAGAGTGGAGATGGGAAATGGGTGGGAAGGACAAATGGCAAGCGACGCGTAAATAATAAGGATAGCCGCAGGGAAAAAGAAAGATTCAAAGAACGTGTTGTGAATTGCCGGTTTGCAAGTCACGACCTGGCGTAGCCCCAGACGTGCATTTTATTAGCGGAGAAGCACGCACGAAGAGCGACCGCTCACAAGGGCTATGTATGTTTCGCGCGTCACGCATCGACGCTCGCGATCTACTTGAGTCTCGGAAAGGCCGTCTCTTTAGCCAAGGGACATGCTGGCCCGTTGTGTTTGTATTTCCCTCATCCTCGACAGTGGTGACGATCTCCTCCCGTCACTCAAAGCGCACCCTTTATGCTGCCCAGTGCCCACAGCTTTCCCTACCGCTATCGACTACGGCCTCTCCTCCCTCCCAGCATCCGGACCACCGTGGTGCTCCCGGCATCCATCGACGACCTCCTGCTGTCATAAGTAAAACTCATGGAACCTCCGCCTCCCTCGAAGAATTTGATGACGCACCCCTACGCATACTGGATGGCGCTTCGAGCGCGATACCGATGGTTTAAAATATGAAATTCGCCGTTGTCCAATGAAGGCTGTCATAGACAATCAAGCTAAATCCGTACGAGTCACGTGAGTACAAGGCTTGTGCGCTACTCGTGCCTGACTGGAACAAGTCACCCACGCAGGTCCGTCGCGAAGATCTTTGTCATTCCATATATAATATTATCGTATGGTCATAAAAAATTCAGATATGATAATGTCAGCTGTCTATGTTTCTTCCAAGTTTCCCGTGCACTACTGATCGCAGGCCCGGGCAAATTCAATATCACCGCAAAGAATATCATAGGTATGCTTTACTTCGTAGCCCGTACTTCTTCTCCAGGAAAGCCGATATTTCTTTAGCTAGAAGAAAATCATAACGTGAAAATTGTTGTGGAAACGAGAATATTACTTACCGAGCTCTTCTGGCGATTCGTGTGGAATCTGAGCGATAGCCGCCTCAATCAGACTTGCACATCGATACAAAACATCAGCTTACCAGATGCCCAGCAGAGTGAATCACTACGTTGGATGAATTAGTAGGTCTTCGCCACACTCGCACCCTCGTTGCTTCTTCGCCCATAATTCTGAAATGAACGTTAGTAGAGCAGAGTTTATGGCCGGGGGCAACGCACCCCTTGTCTTCGGGCTTCCCTGGAACAATCCAACGTAGTTCTATTCGCTCGTCCACCTTTTCCAGCAGTTCCCATGCTTCATTTGCTCCTATACGATCTACGAACACCAAAGCCTCATGTAGAGCTGACATCTTTAGTTTCACGCCCCCTTGGGGATCATTGCACAAGCCATATGTAACATATAGCTGTATGGTATCAGGATGCCAAGTTCCGAAGAATGGAGAGGCCTTAAACGAGCGTAATGCCTCTTCACTGGCGATATCACTTAAATACTTAGAAGTCATCAACACGAAACTATGACTCACCGTGATGGCCAATGTTCGCGTCTAGAGAGGGCGGCCAAACCGAGCCCAAGTAATCTAGAGGCATCCCCGAGACCGTGAATAACTACAGGGTCTATGAGAATCATGGAGGAGAACAGTGCGGGAAAATTGACAGCCGCCAATATACTGCATTGATATTTGTCGATATTTGAATCAGAGTATAACGTTAACTAGTGATAACAACATACGAAGAACAACCACCGAATGAATGTCCAACAGCGACCAGGGAGCGGGATGAAAATCCCTCAGTCTTCCTGGATTCACTGATAGTCTCCGGCAGAAGTTGTAGATGCGTCGGTAAAACCTTCGAAGATGCATCTTCCGGAAGATAGTGTAACAGAAAGTGTGCAATATCTCGTGCGTTGTCTCGCCAATCAACTAGAAACGAAGGTTAACCTCGACTTTTGGATGAAGTGCGCCAGTCGCCTTACATATGCCACTGAGATTTGTCTCGTTGATTAATGCAGCATCACCGTGCTGAACGGCTTCCCAAGACCATACCTCGTCAATCAGTGAAGCGGTGGGTGACGATAATAAATATCGCAAAGTTGTTTCCCATATCTATAACACACTCAATGGCTGTTCTTCAATGCACGAATCGTGCCAAATAAATGAGTACCTCTTTGGGAAAACCGTTTGCGTGAGCGAAGACCAATGTCAAGCTCTTCCCCCCATTTTGAGCTTTCTTGACATATCGGTTAACACAGTTCCACAGCGGTTTCGCGCTTCTTTCTCCGCCTAATTTTCCCTGCACGAAGCGTTCTTGTCGCTGAAAAATTTCAGTGTGAAGCTGCTTGATATTTCGTTTCCGTTCTGCGATATTCGTCGAGAATTTAGGGACAACAGGCAATGGGATGTCCGGAGTGAGTCTTGGACAACCAGCAGGTAGCAGGTGAGTGCTAACAATATAATTGTCGTTAAACAACTCGTCTCGAGGCGACGGTAATGGTGGCGCCTCCAACTCGCAACGCGTGCGAAAAGGCAAGAATGGCTTAGGGTTTATAGTTGTCCACCGGGGACTTGGTTCGTAAGGGTACGTGGAGGTCATGCTGGCGGGCATTTGAATTATAAGTTCAAAGCAGAAGTTTGACCCGGGTCAAGAGCGTTGATCAATGGCTGTAGGCCCGCAACTGACATGGACATCCGGATACTATTAAGCGGGAATCATGGGATAATTCAAGTTAGTCACCTGCAGCCGGTCACCTACTTCGCCGACGCCTGGAAGGTTACTTGGTTAGAGATCAGGAAATATCACCGTTGAGAGTTCGTCTACTTCCTCGGAGCTTTGAAATCTTGCTAAGCCTACATACAGCCAGCAAATCTGTGTCACTGATTGTCGTGATCTTCAGCGGCATGGGGTGCTCGTCTCACCAAGAGAACGTGTAATGATAGCAACCAAAGAACGCTCTATGATAATGATCTAGCTTGGGACAAGATTTTATTCAAAGACTATTGATATGACTAGTGATGCAGCATGTCCCGGTGTCTAGTACTAGTAACGTCGGTGCCCACCGTGGTACATGATCCTAGGGCCCGGGATCCATTATGAATAGCAAATCAAGTTCTCCGTCTTTGCGGTAATTTATTGGTGGATTCGGGTATTGTATGGTGGGTATGGGGACCTTGCGTCCCTGCCCGGCCCAATACCGTACAGTCGCGTAGTACGGTCCGATGGAATTCAGTTACAGCTGCAATATTGGTTTCAAGTCGTCAAGATCTTGTTGAAGAAGTGTGTATAAGCACCAGCAGAGTCCGGTATCCAATCTCCCATACAGATCACTGGCCATGGCAGCGTACACTTGCACGTTGCACATCGGTTACAACAGAACCCCCGAGGCGGTGCTATCATATGGCAGCGACTTTCCTTTTTCAGATCATCGATGCCGTTGCTTACGATTAGTCGTCACAAGAAATTATGAATCCGGGTACTCAATACTTACGTTCGTCGTTGACCATCATATAAATGGCGGCGCTGCCGACGCCAAACTCTCATTCTTCCCTTGTCTTCGTACTCTCCAGAATACTCTCGTTCGTCCTTCTGCCCTTTTTTATACGGTGTTGCACTGGGTGCATTAAAGCCATTGGATCTTGTATTTTAAGTAATAGCATTCAAGCCCCAAGTTTCGATCGCGCATTTATAATGTTGGGTATTCGAAATCGTCTTGTGAGTCCCTATAATCTTGTTTCTACTATCACGGCTAAAACCCATCAAAGCAGGCTAGGCGTAACGTATCGGAAGATATACCTTCTGCACACGTTTTAAATCTCGAACGAGCTCGACATGTACGGCTTGCTCTCCAGAACTTAGATCCTCCCCAGGACTATCAAGAGAGCCACAGTCGAAGTCTCACACCCTGTTCCGACCTTTCTTCCACATCTTCAAAGAAAGTCATTGAACATAAAAAAAAATATCGGCCTCCTCCTCTGACATTGGATGTACAGCATCATCCCGCGCTGCAACGCTCGGGGTCATCCCTGCATCTTACAGAGATGAAAAGTCGACACACCAAATCCCAACATAGTCTGCCCATTATACAGACTGTACCTCTTCCACTACCCACTCAGGCATACCGATCTTCCATCGCCTTCAACTCTCCTAATTCCTCTCCCACTTCCACGTTGGCTTCGTCTCCTACGACAACAGTGACATCTGATCCAAACTGTTTGACCGTACCCTCTGTGCATCCACCCTTGACACCCCTGTCACCATTGACACCCCCACCACTGTCTCCTTCAACAACGAAGCGGAAACGTTTCTCAAGGCTGTGTCGCAAGTTTGGTGAATCTCCACCCTCTGAGCTTGTCTTTGGCGAGCCTCCTGTACCTGTGGGCAGGAAGGTTTGTGCACAGAACAATGCTCATTTCGCTCATATCGTGGAAGAGGGTATTGCCTTTTTTGCTTCCAAAGAGTCTCCATTTTCATGGGATCTCGACACCTCTAGCACTAGTACTTTGGGAACGTGCTCGAGTGATGATCTTCATCAACCGTCGTCGGTTCTCAACGACGCTGAGAAACTGCATCACATCTCGAGGGAGCATAGCACGGTTTGTGTACTGGAGAAGAAGGGTCGACGGATTACGCAACGGAATTACGAGGATGTTTTGATGCGTTTGAGGATGCTTTGAGCAAAGGTTCAAGTAACTCATACGTTTCGGCTGTTGGTGGTTGGGATGCTTATTCTCATATTTATCATAGCGTTGAGCGCCTTTTCATCGCTTTCGTGATGTACAATAATTTTTGAAGGATGCACGCTGATAGTATTAATTATTGGAGATACCACATGACACTCATACATTGTACGATAGCATACATACATAGTGGAACTTTTGGCCAATTGCTTCAAATAGAGGTGTAACATAGGTCTCGCTGATTATCATCTAGGAAATGGTTAAGCAATTATTGTCAGCTCAAGCCTCGGATCAAGGAGCCTGACTGCCAGTGACTGGACCTCAGTTACCTCACACGCGAAGTGGCGGTAACGTTGGTTGCTACGAAGAAGAGAAGAGATAGTTATAGCCAATATGTGTAAATTTTGTGGATGCGAGTGTGAGAAGGCAACTTGCATCGTGCATGTGTGTTGTGAAAATGCTTGAACGGAAGATCCACCGACCATTGTCCTGAATGTGATCATCATAGTGACGAGTATTGCGTATAAAAAACCTCGGCGTCTACCATTGAATCAGTCTTCTATTGAAATGGTACTTAGCGAATAACGGTATTGCAGCCAAGTGACCAGTTATAGGCAAGGCACTAGTAATTAAACGTCGATCCAACGATACTATGCCGGATGATTTCGGGACATCGATAGACCTGATGAATGTATCATGTGGCTTCGCCCGCAAGGTGTACATCTCCTTGAGCTGGAAGTGCCAAACGGAGTGGAATCCTTCAGTCGAAGTCACAAGACCGGTTCGTGATTACATGCCTTTGCAGCAAGGCTTTCGGAAGGAAGCTGGAGCGTAGTCCAGGGTAGTGCCACATGTAGTAAATTTTCTCTGCAGGAACCAAAACACAAACGAAACTTTCCTACGTACGTGGCATCTGTGGTAGTGGGCGCTACTCTTGTTCGGCATCAACAGTGGAAACGTGAGTCGATAGAGTTTTGGATAGCAAGGTTGCCACCGATCTGTGAGCTTTTCTTATATAGATGATTTTTGAACGTGGAAGAGAAAGGGCTCTGGCTGTTTGGCTTGGTCGTTGTTTGCAGTGGTGATGACCCAATTGTTTGTGCTCGCACACGCTTAACATTGTCCACGATCCTCATCGACATCCTCCGGCTTCCCTTTATCTTTGCACGTTCTTCAACAGTGAAAGCGAACAAGATTTTTTTTAATTTTGAGCGTTGCTCATGTTAGTTGGGCTGCTTTGATGTCTGGTAAAGCGCCTCCAAAGGGACCAAGAGCGCTTTTGAGTACGTTGCCTGCCTCGTCGTCACAACAAGCTTCAACGTCGTCGACTTCAACATCGACTTCTTCACCTGGTGCTGGTACTAGTAAAATTGGCGCACCACCACCAACAGGACCAAGACTCCTGAATGGTGTTCCAACTCAACCCCGAGGTAAACCAACCGGAAAGCCATTTGTTAATGGCTATGTTGGACCACCTGTAATATGCGTACCGACAGGACCAAGATCTACACAGAAGGGCAAGCAGGTTGATTCTACATCGAATGTGAGTATTACTACTTGGAACAATGTGAATCATAATAATAATTTTCTATAGGCATCTGTCTCACCGGTTCATGAAACTTCACCTGTAGCGAGTTCAGCAACTGTTGCTGATGGTGTTAGACCTCATCAACCTGTGAAGATATCCTTTACAATTAATCGCAGAACTTCCATCACCGAATCACGTACGAGACCACCACAACCAATTGAAGAACCCCCGCCGCCACCACCACCTTCAGAGGTACCACCACCGCCGCCACCACCACCTTCAGAAGTACCGCCGCCACCACCACCTTCAGAAGGACCGCCGCCACCACCACCTTCAGAAGGACCGCCGCCACCGCCACCACCACCATCGTCCCCATCGCCATCACCACCACCACCACCTTCAGGACCACCACCTTCAGAAGTACCGCCGCCGCCTCCAGAGGTACCACCGCCACCTTCAGAGGCACCACCACCCCCTTCAGAGGCACCACCACCCCCTTCAGAGGCACCACCACCACCTTCGCCTTCACCACCACCTCCCACTCCGTCACAGGATTTTTCAGATCACGCATCCTCACCCTCACCACCTCCTTCAGAACCAGTCGCATCATCATCAAAACCCCCCCCACCTGAGTTCTATTCACTGCCTCCCCCTCCCCCATGGCCACCCTCCCGTTCCGAATACCCACCTGGCAACAACTTCAGAGTCATATACGACCCTGCCATTGACAAGGACCGTGACGGACGTTTTCGAGCTTTAATCGAGAAGATTCGAGGCACCCAGCTTGATGGCACAGATGAACCCCGGATCAAGGGCAAAGGAAAGGGCAAGGAGACGCTCACGCGATATAACGGAGAAGTGATCGAAGGCGAGCCAGAACCTACCACAACCGATCCCCGCAAGGCACCAGGTTTCAAGAGACGTCCCCACCGAGACGCGTTCCATGAAATTCGGTATGAAGTGGGTAATCACATATATCTTGTCATTAACCCATTGACGCGTCTTGAAAGTATGATCCAAACTCAACAGGCCCACCGCCCCCCACAGCTGTGCTGATCATGAATTTGTCACCCCTAACGCCTACGCACCAGATACGTCGCGTCTTCAGTGCACATGGCAGGATCTCTTCCTTTGATCCGCAAATTGACATGGAGTCTGGGGTAGCGCTCGGCATCGTGTTCATCCGGTACCAGACACATGAAGAGGCCAAGTCATGTGTAGAGCGTACTCATGGAAAGAAATTTGGCACAGGCATGGGAATGGCTGACGGGGAGGAGCTCAAGGTGGTCTTTGACGGTGAAGGTCTCAAATTGAAGGCAGTGCGGAAAGAGCTAGAACAACAAAAACATCGAGGAAGAGAAGAGAAAAGGAGGAAGGAGAAAGAAGCCAAGGCTCCGACGTTACCACCTGCACCCATACCCGCACCAATATCAATACCGAAAGCTCAGACCCCAAGCTCAACACATACACCCGTCCAGCCTACATGGCGGCCTAGTCATCAGCTCCCTGCACGCCCTGCACACATCCCCTATACCAACGGACGCCTATCACCTCCCCGTAGCAGAAGAGCAGCGCCTGTCATGAAGGCTAAGATGATGAACTCGGCATTGAGTAATCGTTTCCCGGCAGTGAATGACCATGCGCCTATGTCATCCTCTTCATCAACACCGATCCATACCCGCAGTCGGCCTTCACACCATAGTTCTAATCACGCACCAGCACCTCCATCCCGCTCACCTTCCCCCATCTCCCGTCGCCCAGGACAAGGCCGCCATCAACAGCAAAGAGAGGCTACCAGTGCCACTGTCATCGATGCCCTCGCCAAGAACGGCTTCGAGCATGTCCGAATAGACCTCACAGGTGGCGCGATGATATCTATCCGTGAAGAGGACGTGCGCGCGTTCTTCAAAGACTTCAAGGTTGACTGCGTCCTACGAGATCACAACGCTTGGTATGTTGCCTTTCAGACGAGTGACTCCGCTCGACGCGCAGCTATGGTACTCAGCTCGCGAACACTTGGCCACCACTCGGTAACGCTCTCAGCTTGTCCTCCCCCTTCTCACGCCGCTCCTGTGGCTGCTGAAAAGACCAGCTGGACAAAGGAGGAGATAGTTCAAAAAGCGGCAGATACGATCGTCAAAGAGCTCAAGGTTCTTTTGGAGAAAGACATTACTGAGCGAGTGGCTGCTGCTGATCTACGGAAGCTTGTTGCGGACGAGAAGGCGAAGGTTGCAGAGACGAAAGCTAGGGAGGGTCCAGAGATGGTCAATGAGCAACGGCCGGCTGAGAAGCGAGGTCTGAAGGGACTTTCCTTTCGGAAACCGAAGAGATCAAGGGAGGAGGAAGCGAAGACAGCCGTGGTCGAGGAAGAAGCACCTCTCATTGAGCCGGAAGAGCCTGCACCTGTTGAACCACCAAAGAAAAAGCGGAAGAAAGAGGTCGTGACGAAGGTTGCGAGAGTCGCTGAATTCGACTTGGAGTCCGAGGATGAGGAGAACCTTGCACCCGAACCCCGGAAGCGGGCTGTTTCCGAGGTTCACGATGAAGAGCCGGAGCCTATCAAGAAGAAGTCGAAGAAGGATGCTGTACTCGAGGATGACGAACAACACAAGAAGGCCTTGTCAAAGAAGAAGGTCATCAAGAAAAAGCCAGCAGTCAAGGTAGTTATCGACGAGGTCATTCGGCCCGACGAGTTGGATTTCAATGTTCCTGCTACTGCCAACATCCACATCTCAAAGGTGGAGTCGGTTTCGCGCTCGCCTTCTCCTGTGCCAGAACCAGCACGGCCTCCGAGTCCTCCTTCCGATCCTCTCGAGCAAGACATATGCAATGACGACGAAGACCTCTATTTCGCTCGGCTGGCTATGTCGGATGATGTTCCAAGCGTATCGCACGTCTCACTGCCTACTACCGATACTGTACTAGCATTCCGGAAGCATCTCACAGGCTCAGCACGTACCGAAGGCTACTACAAGATCTCTCATGCCGAGAAATCAGCCTATGTCGCTCAATACGCCCTGCGGTCCACGAATGTCGAATCAGTCGCTCCAACCGAAGCACCCGCCCAACCCGTCACCTCTTCCCGCTCCAACCGCGCCAATGCTCGCCGCCGCGCTCAAGGCCTGGAAGAAATCAACCAAGTACAACGAGCTGTAGCTCTTTCAAAAGGCGAGACGGCCGCTGCAGAGCTGAACATCAAATTCAACCAGCTCCAAACGCGGAAAAAGCATCTCCGGTTTGCGAGGTCTCCAATTCATGACTGGGGATTGTATGCTATGGAGAGGATCGCGCGAGGGGAGATGGTTATTGAGTATGTGGGCGAGATTATCCGGGCTCAAGTCGCCGATAAGCGGGAAAAGGTATATGAGCGGCAGGGGATAGGAAGCAGTTATCTGTTTCGGATTGATGAGGACCTTGTGGTGGACGCTACGAAGAAGGGGAATCTTGGGTAAGTTCTGTCTTGGATCCCTACGCGATGCAGCTGTTGATTGGATGTTTGCGTTAAGGCGTCTCATCAATCACTCATGCGATCCGAACTGTACTGCGAAAATCATTACTATCAGCGGCGAGAAGAAGATCGTCATCTATGCTAAGCAGGATATCGAACTGGGCGATGAAATTACATATGGTCAGTCAAGCCCAGCATTCTCTATATCTTTTTTCTCTGACGCTTTGCAGATTATCATTTCCCTATCGAGCAGGACAAGATTCCATGCTTATGTGGCTCTGCGAAGTGTCGCGGTTATCTCAACTAGAAATATGTTCGACGTTATCCACTTCGTTCTCTACATTGCATATTCATACCTCACCTTCAATGCTATCGACAACAACGCTAATTCACACTCCGCTATGTATCACTCACCTCGTTGCACGTTCGTTTCCTTTGCATGGCATTGTTTATTAATGATCATCGGTTTCTACTGTTTGATGGGTCTGCTTCGTCACAACTTCGGAACTGAATGGTACTCGACGAATCTATGAGGCAAATCTGGCGTTCTCTACACTGAAAACAACGATATCAGAGGAGAATTTTAGACGGCACTTGTTGACCTTCCGATCATTCCATTGCACTCCTACCACTACAACACTTCGAACGAAGTTGAGTCTCATGCAGGGCACTTTGAGAACCTGCTGTCACCCTTCAAGCATCAATACAACGTCATAATGGCGCTTGGACCCCTTGAACTCACCGACACCGCGTTGAATAGATCACTATCAAGCTATAGCCTTCAGTACCTTCGGTGGCAAAATGATCTACGGTCTTCCCCAAAATCGTACTCCCGAACCTGGATAAAGACTGGAAGAACGAGCAGTTAAATGTAAGTACAGCATCTGGGACTTCAATAAGCGGCCACTCACTGCGGAAACCGAGATCTTAACCTCCAAGAGTATTAATTAGGCATATGACCCGACACGGGACAAACATAAAGCTTCTCCAGATTATGTAATTTCAAACTCGACGTCAGAGGAACTGCGTTGCAGCCCAGTCCTGACAGAGGTTGAATGCAATTGGTCAATCAGGAGCAAGTTTGAAGTCACACAATAACTCAGTGCTACATGGAAATATGCTGCTTAAGAGGTTGGGCAGACTGTAGACCCTTCATTCTATACTATGTGAGAGCGTTGGACAAACGTTGGGCCATGAAGATGTTGCGCAAGAAGATTCTGGAGAGTATCATGGCATCGACCCACTGGTGTGTGTGCTGGACACACGCTTGTGTCAATACTAGAAACTACATTTGCAAATAATAATGAATGTCGTATACATACAAGGGAACCTTCGCAAATCTTATCTGAACATGTCAGTATTAATAAAACGTGAGCGATCGGATAACTAACCAAACTATCTCGATCCACTTGAATTGATAGGAAAAGTCCGAGACAACTGTCGTTCTTCTTTTTGGTCGAATATGTCTGACATCTCCACAAGGATTTCGCGCATGTCCTTTCCGGCCTGCCTTAAGCCCCACAATGCCTCTGTTGTTGCGGCCGAGGTATCTTCCATGTCTCTGCAGTCATCCCTCGCCCTTTGCACTGCTTTTAGTGCGTTCACCATGCTCTCATTTGCTTGGTTTAACGAAACATGCTGAAAGACACCAGTCAGGAATGAGGCCTGGAAACGATATAGAAAGATGGGATTACAGGTGGTTTTGCAATACTTTCTTTGTGTAGTAGCATACATCCCACGAGGGTTAACCAAACAAGAAGTGTGCAGATGGTCATAACGATATCGACGATGATGTTTCGCCCCGTCGTTGGGTGGTACGTTGTAGCATCGATGACATAGATCAAAGTTGACCTCAAAGGAGAGAGAAGAGTCCATAGATGGACAAGGAAGTAGGCGAGCGCGCGATAAAGCATGCAGAGAGTCACGAACATGACTGACACTGAGGAGTTGCACAAGGGCACAAGATTCTCGTCATGTTAAAATTTCAACGATTGCGGATGTTATAAATGTTTAGAACGTTATATTCAATCCGGAAAGCGCATTGGAATTGCGGCGAACGGTGTTGGAATTTGGCAGCTTGGAGAAACAATGCTTTGACTAAAGACAAATTGGAACTACATATACAGTAGCATTCGGATATCTCCGGATGGCTCGCAAAGTTCAACGCTATCTCCTAGGCTGACCACCTGCAGCTACTGTCCCCAAAGGTAAAGACTGTTTACAGCTAGAACAGAGGGAGGCTAGTAAAGTAGTAGGATAGCTTCGAGTGAAAGCTTTTGTCAGACTACCCCGCTTGTAAGTTGTAGTCTTACTAAGCTTCCTTTTATGTAAGCCTGTGTCCGGCCTAGTGCATCACGAGTCTTGTGTCTGGGCCTTTAGCTAGACTGGTGACTAGCCCTCCCCTGAGACGATAACAACCGGACCGAGTCTTTCGAGCCAACTTCGGACTTCTAGATATCCTTATAGGCCGAGCTACAACAAAGAGTGAACAGTAAGCTCTTCGATCAGTGCTAGTGAATACGGCTCTGGGACGACTGGAACCCTCGTCGTGAAACGTTAGTCGGGGCGTGGAGGACATAGTGTCCTTACACTGTGTACCAGGGGAATTGCACGACTAACTTAGTTCTGGTTTCTCTTCAGGATCGCGCCTCAGGTGATCACGGCAATCGGGTTATTTAACCCTCCCTATTTCTGTCCCCTCTTCGAATGTTACCACTGTTTTCAATGATACTTGAAGGCCTCACATGCGTACTACGCAATCACTCTGAAATTTTAACGATGATAATCAATTTATGGAACCGTACGGGCACGGGCAACACCGCGGTTCTGATTTGGGAGGCATGACTCGGGTAACTACTACTAGGGGTCGCTTTCTTGAGCTCAGCCCTCAGGGTTCAATTCACTGGCTGCCATAAATACTTCATGACGCCACGGGGTGTGCATACAAAATACCCCACCTTCTTCATTTCCGTCGTCCATGTCCACACCTCTCTCAAGTGATGAAACTGAAATGCGAGTTTCCGAAACTGCTTTGCAACCCGTTAAAAGCACTGGCGACCCAGATCATACCGACAGCTTAGACTCGTCTGATTTTCCCGAGGGCGGTGTAACAGCTTGGGGTACAGTGCTAGGAGCGTAAGTGTTTTTAAATTCTTATCGCTGCATACTCGTAATCAAACATCGTCAAGTTTTTTGATACAATTCTGTGGTGCCGGGTAAATTAACTCAGCATTTACGGACCAATTTTGCTAATCACTTTCTAGATATACCACCTCCTACGGCGTCTTCCAGGGTAAGTTCCGGTGAATTGTTTTACAGAACGAGTTGAACATCACGGTGGTACATAGACTTTTATGCTCAAACTTATTTGACAAATTCTACACCATCTGCAATCGCGTCAGTGAGCTTTAGACTTGGGCTGTTTCGCTACTGCCAGTGCTTACAGTGGTACAGCTGGATAGGAAGTGTTAATGCATTATTACTAATGTCAGTCGGTCTTGTGTCAGGAAGGCTGCTTGACCGAGGTGCATTGTATGTGTACAAGCAGTTCACACAGTATCAGTGTTACTGATCGTACATTCAGTTATCATGTGATGAAAATTGGCTGTCTCCTCCAGTGTCTCTTCCTCTTTATGCTGTCGCTAGCGAAACCGAATGGATATTATCAAGTACGTCTAGTTTTTTTCACCCCATCGTGATGAATTAATCGACAACAATATCAGATCCTCCTTTCTCAAGGTATCGGTTCCGGGGTTGCAATAGGTCTTACGAATGTTCCCTCAATCGCCGTGGTATCTCATCACTTCCAGCGACGTAGAGCTCTCGCGATGGGATTCGTCGTTGCAGGGGCGTCGATGGGTTCAATCTTGCAGCCAATCATGCTCAACAACCTTATCAACGGAAAGCTTGGCTTTGCAAATGGTGTCCGTGCTTGTGCGGCCATGATCAGCTGTTTACTTCTCATAGCATATCTTCTGATGCGCACAAGGCTTCCACCGAAACCACAGGCCATTAGCTGCGCTCGTGTTCTACGAAACTCTTTGAGAGACCGTGCTTATGTTTGTGCGTGTGTATGGTGAGTGACTCAGTCAACACTTCATGGCATGAACTTTCAAACGGTTTCTACTGCCTAGGGCGACTACTTTCGAAGTCGGATTTCTTTTCGTATCATTTTATCTCCAATTAGACTCCCGTATACACGGCCTAAGCAAAGGATTTTCGTTTTATTCGGTGCGTGTCACTGAGATCAGCGAACAAGGAGTTATTTAGCACTATATTAACAGCTTACAATGTTCAATTCTGGTTCTCTTATCGGAAGACTTACCGTTGGTGCTGTCTCCTCCTACATGGGCGTCCCGAATGCGATAATCGGCTGCTCATTCATATCATCCGCTTTAATATTTTCGATGATTGGCTTGCGTTCGGCAGCAAGCGTAGCACTGATAGGTATCAGCTATGGTTATTTTGCTGGAGGTTGTGCGTAGACTCCTGACGCACCTCTAACGTTCACTAAGTGTCAACTCAGGCATAGCATTAACTCCCCCGTTGATATCATATCTGACCCCTGAAATGTCAGATATTGGGTAACTGCTTAGCACATTGGTTTTGGTTCACGCTGACGAGTTGCTCAAGCGCTCGAACGGGAATATTGTTTGCAATATCTGGTAAGTCCGTGCATCTAAATCCGGTGACGTTCTGACTTGCGTCCACAGGTATTGGATCACTTTTAGGAATGTGTGCTACTGGCTTTTCTCGACTGTGACTTACCTTCAGCTTAGGTGCTCCGATTTGCGGAGCTGTCCTGACCTCAGATTACATCTGGTGGAAGCCTGCTGTCTTTGCTGGGGTGAGTGGATCACATAAAGCGGCATTCGTGTTCTGACGAGCTGCCTAGAGTATTGCGACTGCCGGAAGCATTTTATTCGCATCCATACAGTTCATATTAAAGATGTGTCCAAAAACTGCAAGCGTCTGCTCCAAGGAAACTACTGTTTGATCCATGTCATATGTACAAAAAATATATACATTGTTTATGCCTTCCCCTAAGTATCCACATCTGTATATAATACATACGCATACTTCGATCATCTAGTCAACAACTGCACCTATGGTCAACTGAACTGTTGTGTTCGGTCACTGACTTCTGTCTTTTCTCTGAATCCAGAGTCTTCGGTTTCAGTTCCTTTCCTTCCCTTCATCCATCTACGAGCTTGCACCCTGCAGCACGCAATTCAGCTGGAATGCTTTGCGGGTAAGGGAATCTGCATTTATAACAATAGCTTCCCAGTGCTTCTCCGGTGGGACATAAGTACTTGTACAATTCCGGAAGGTTTAGCTCCCCCCCCCAAAGAACTGGATGTTCACTGGCTGATCAGCCTTTCTGCAAGGCAAGAATCTGCATGATTAGCTCATGACAGTAATGCTACTAATACACATCCCGAAAGTGGTAAAAAGGCTTGCAGCAAGGCTGTGTCATGATGTACACCTGTCGCCAATAGGCAAGATCTAGCTGACTGATTTGAGAGGATGTGGTTTAGACATCTCCCACCTGCAGCAGCAGCATTTTCGGCTCATGACGCACCTACCGTTCATTCGTCTTAAGGGCCTGTACAGCAACCAATTATCTACAAGATTATTGCCAAGTATTATATAGTTTGATGTATCATTTCAGTGTATGATAGCGTGAATCAAAGCACTTTAAAGCTCTCTACAATGGCTACCAAGTCTGGGGGCCGGCCTGTCGGCCAAGTGCTACAATCTTTCAGTTCGCACATTTGAGACACTTGGCAAGGTCCGCGCTAATCTTCGCTATCACATCCACCTTAAGAATGATGGCAAACCAACATGATGAAGCCACGCTCACATGCACACAACCGAACTTCTCGGAATTGATACGGAGGTTGCCAAACAACTTGAAACCGACTTTGCATTCGTTCCTCCACTTTCAGTAGTCTCCAGTAACAATCTCGAAGGTCCTGAATCAATCTCACTTGATGATATTGATACTGAGTTTTCTCGACTCGAAGATATTCGTATAGTACACTATCTCATAATGTATACCTTAGTGATGTATAGATCTCATATTGTATCGAGTTTGGGCAGTTCCCATCGTGGTATGCGGGTAGACGCCCGGAAAATTGTATATTGTATAATATATAGCCTTTGAAGGTCCAATATACATTGTGAGATATGGTCTATACCGGGTAGGACTACTGCTGAGTTACCGGATGTTGATGCATAATATTCTAAGATGATTAATTCTATAGTTATTCTAATCCCAATGGTGCGCAGCCCTAAGAAACGCCAGTCACGTCTAGAACCTGCCCCGTACAAGTGGAAACCAAGGACACCCTGCCAGAAAGATAGTCCTACAAAGCTTTCTGATACTAGCGGGCGCAAGCATCTTACCTTGAATGACTGGCTGGTGGTGTTTGCATATATCGATGAACATCCAGACTTACCCCAGGGTCGCGTTGTTCACCATTTCAAGATACGAAAAGAGTCTAGGGCTACGAGACGAACGGGGTGAGCGGGAGGGCTAGAAGAACTAGAAGAACAATGGTACGATCTCAGTTTCTTTTCAAGAACTCTATTAATGCATGCGCTACATAGAAGAACAATGGTACACTATGACTCGTCAGCTTAGGGCCTGGACAGCTGCCATTTAAACTGGGTTATTTCTCAGTTTATTTCGTAGTTCATTTCATTTGCCACAATATATACAAATAGTAGTGACATCAAAGTAACATAAGGTTTACTTAGGGTTTAGTCACACATAAGGACAAGCTGGCAGTGAGAGAGCACATTCACTGGTTCCATCTCCTCCAAATGGCAGCAGCAATGGTCATCATAGGCGTTGTCATCACCTATATGACCCCATTTCTCGATAAAGAGCCTTACCATACCTCAATTCTCTCTGGGCATGCATGGGTGCAAGAGCTTGTCAACAGACATCCTGACTGGATCAAAAATGAGCTCGGGATGATAAAGTATGTATTTCATGCATTCGTACAAGAACTTCAGGCTTGTATGTGTTACGAACTGGGATAGTTCTGAACACAACTGCTGCAAACAAGCAGTATCAAGAGTCATGGTTTCGTAGTACTAGCCGGGCAAAGGTCTAGCACAGTTCAAGGTAAGCGACGAAGACAGTCAAGTGCCGGAGAGGACTAGACTGGCTGAGTTGGATACATTCTACAACGACGAAGATAGGTCCGAGTGTAAGGTACACGGAACTAGCTGAGTCGAGGCATGTAAGTTCGCTTTAGACTAAGACTTAGGTGTGCTAAGCTTAGATACGATCTTAGACGACTAAGGATTGGGGGTCCTTAGCGAAGGAGATATCCAGGTAAAACCCAGTAAGATTAGAATGAAGAAATACAGTGTATCTACGGGCGTTTATATACTAAAGTACGAAGAGACTTTAGGGTAGGCTCCATTAGATACAAATGGTCTGTGTAACCAATAAAGGAAGGCAGTTATTGTACAACGTGTTGAACGTCAAGAATAGGAGTTGAGTCAAGATGAGTCACATATGAACGTATGGTCAAGTGACTGTGGGTGAAAGTGATATAAAAGGGAATGATGAGTTAAGCATAGGAAAGACAAGCGTAAGTGAAAGAGAAAATAGAGGGGTGTACAATGACTGTAACATGTATGATGTATCTCTCACTCTATCCATAGGGATACATTCATATTCTATAGCTGATATATGTTCTCTCTCTCTCCAAAATTGTACCATGCGGTTCAGAAGAAAACAGGAAGTTGAGCACTGATGGTGCCCAATAGGAAGTGGTGCTCGCTGTGCTCCCATGATGGGTTATACTGAAAGTCTGAGACATCTGAGCATGTTGTTCTGGCATGATAGAAGGGTGCTAGAATTCTGGGAGTTGTCTTATAGAAATGCTAGGCTTCTGCATCTGATGCTGTCCTGAGCATATGTAGGTGAATGAGCAGATCTAAGCATGTCATCTAGTTCGTCAATGGTGGATAAAGGCTTTGAGTGCTCGAAAGCTTTGTCTGTTGTATTCAACATGTATTGAGATCATCACAAAGGAGTCACTGATGGTCACTATTGTGTCACATCAGTGCCATGCCACATACAGAAACAAACTACAAAATAAACTGAGAAATAAACCAGTTTAAATGGCAGCTGTCCAGGCCCTTAGGCTGACTGTCACAACTCCTTAAATCACTTAAGACTAGGGCAGAGACTAGGACTCAAACAAAGGTTATCACAACAGAAAGAAGACTGAGCAGTAACATCTGGTTGCTACTAGATGTAGATACAAGAGGTTTGAACTAAAGAACTACTACGGCAAAACTAGCTAACTATATAAGCATATTGAAACTGAGATACAAACTGAGTTCTAAATTACTAGCCAATCAGAAAATAGAAATGAGAATCATATGATGTGATATTGTGACATTGTTGATGACATCATAATGACATCATATTCTGGAAGGTTCTAAGGTCATGTGATATGTCATGTGATACTATCTTTATCTTATCCGATAGCATCATAAAAGACCTCTTCATCTTCATCAGGTAGTTCGGTTATAGAAGCAGATATAGGGATTTCAGTAGGGTTAGGGTTTGTCTTAGTGCTGGGTTTAGATGCTTTAGGGAAATTGAGGAAAGAATAATGATTTGTATTTGGAATTCATGACACTGACATACATGAACTTGGTACTCACATCTCAGTTTCTTTTCAAGAACTGAGATGCTTGTGTCTATGGGTGCTTGACTTTATAGTAAGTAGGGAATAAGAATTTAAAACATAACTTTATTGACATATGTCTTGGAAGCTTGGCTGATGTTAACATGTTGCACTGAATTGCCTCTTTTGGTCTTGTGCTTGAACCACATTCCTTAGGTTATCCCCCTCATGCCTTGCTTCTTGGCTTCTTCAGCTCTTCCCTTCTCCTTTGTCCCTACTTTGTCAGCTTCCAACACTCCCCCTTGAGCGCAACTGAGGCTCATATGAACTCTCAACTTCTGCAGTTGAGGATGGGCTAAGGCCTTGGTGAATGCGTCAGCTAGGTTATCGTCAGTCGGGCAGTAGAGCAGTTTGAAGACACCATTCTTTATGTGTGTTTGGATGAAGTGATAGTGGAGGTCAATGTGCTTGGTGCATGATTGGAACTTCCCAGTGGATGCTAATGCTATCACTGCCTGGTTGTCACAGAAAATGGGTGTAGGTAGAGGTGGCGCATCATATAATTCTCCAATGAGCAGCAGCAAGTAGAGTACTTCTCTCGCCATGCTCATCAATGCAATATATTCAGCCTCAGCAGTGGAAAGAGCAATCAATGGTTGCTTTCGTGTGCTCTATGCCACAGGTCCTCCATTCAGCATGACAATATATCCAGACATTGAATGACTGTGCAGTTGCAATGCCCAGTCTGCATCTACAAATGCCTCCAGACCTCCATTGGTTGCCCCCAGGGTGAGCTCAAACTCAGAGGTTCATTTTAGGTAATGTAATGCCCTCTTGGTAGCCTCCCAATGGGGCTTGCCAGTATTCTGCATAAATTGTGATAGGGTTGCTATGGTGAAGGCGATGTCAGGGCATGTACTAGTGGTGTCATACATGAGTGAGCCTATGGCATGCTGGTAGGGTACATCTTCCATGGCTTGCAACTCTGCCATGGTGCTAGGACACTGATCTGTGGATAGCATGGTGCCTGGTTCCATCAGAGTCTGGGCACTCTTGGCATCAGTGAGGTAGAATTATTGGACAATGTTACGATCGTTGTATGCCCCTCTATTTTCCTTGTTTTCTTACTTGCATTCTTTTCTTTGCTTACTTCATCATTTCCTCGTATATCACTTTCGCCCACAGTCACTTGACCGTACGTTCATATGTGACTCATCTTGACCTGGTTCCGCTTATGACTCACTCTGACTCCTTATGACATCATATGTTCAACACATTGTACTTTAGCTGCCTTCCTTCTTTGGTTACGCAGCCTGTTTATATCTGACGAGCCTACCCTAAAGTCCTCTTTCACTTTAGTATATAAACACTCATAGATATACTGTATTTCCTCATTCTCATCTTACTGGGTTTTACCTGGATTCTTCCTTTGCTAAGGACCCCCAATCCTTAGTTGTCTAAGATTGTATCTAGGTTTAGCACACCTAAACCTTAGTCTAAAGCAAGCTTACTTGCCTCGACTCAGCTAGTTCCATGTACGCATTACTTGGATCTACCTTAGTCGTTGTAGAACGTATTCGACTCAGCCAGTCTAGTCCTCTTTGGCACTCGACTGTCTTCGTCATTTACCTTGATCCATGCTAGACCTTTGTCCAGCTAGTGTAATGAATCCACGACTCTTGAGGCCACTTGTTTGTGGTAGTCATGTTCAGAACTATCCCAGTTTGTAACAAAAGATTAGAATCCCCTTCGAAACCGTCAACTATCTAGTCTTCGGCCCCCTACCACCAAATTGATCACTCCGATCAAGAAGCCCTAGTGGACAGCAAGACAACGCATTTAGGCAAGAAGGATTACACTCCTGTGACATTACTATTTGCCCAGAATGTCTACGAAAGAACATGAATTCAAGATTGGTATGCCTACCATCTTTGATGGCGATCGAACCACCTCAAAGTCCTTCCTCTTATCATGCCATGCATATATGGACATCAATGAAAAACTGTACACCACAGATACGCAGAAGATCATCTTTATCTGCTCCTTTATGGAAAAGGGAAACACCCGCTTATGGAAGGAACATTTCCTTGAAGAAGCCCATGCACAATCACCCCATGTATATGGCAAACTCATCGACTTCCTTAAAAGTTTCAATAAGGTGTTCGCACCCCTTGATCCAGCCAGATCCACGATCACCAAACTCCATGACTTGAAGCAGGGAAATAAAGACCTGCAAATGTATACAGCCAACTTCGTTCTCCTTGCCGATCAGGCAGGCATTACAGACGAATTGACGAGGATCCAGTTCTACCAGGATGGCCTTAACATGGGTATCCTTACTGTCATATTCCATACATCTGATCCAAGATCCGATCAGATCAGATCAGATCGATCCTGCTTCTATCCGGACCACAGATCTGATCCAGATCACTCATCTGATGCGCTATGACTTCTTGTGTTCTAAGTCCACTGCATACTTGCTTCTATCCCCTTTCAGTGATCTACCTGTACCGGTGTCCCAGCTGTGTATATTCCTGTCCTGCTTACTGATCCATTACCTGTGCTTCATATCCAACTCGTGTTTGCTGATCCACTGCACATTTACTAATAGACTTTCGTTATACTTTGTGCATAGCCCTCTGGTCCCAGATTCACTGATTGTCTGTACCATCTACCTACAGTATATAAACTACATGTAAAACTCTAGAGAACCTTAATTCGAATATCATCTCAGATTCTGCTCATTCCGTTCATCTGAACCAATCTGTTCCCAACTCTAAGTATCTTCCGAGACTTAGGATTGATTCCTATAGTCTATGTTTCCGACTCTACCTCCGGTAGTCCATATCCGTTAGTTTCTAGTACGGACCTCGTCCGCTACTAGCCTTATACCTTGCATTCATCCTTACGCTCTGGATACCCTCCAGACATACTCCTTCCACCCATACATTTTGGATATACACCAGATGTGCCATATCCGATACCTTCAGACCTTTGGATCCGCTACACAAGCACATCCAGACCCTCGGACGAAGATTACTCCTCTGAAATAAAGGGCAGTACTCGGGAAAGGGGCACAGTGCACAAACTGAGGCCAAAGCCCTTCGGATCTCTTACATATTGAGTATGGTCTTAACAGTATATTCGAACTAACTCCTTTCTGAGTACAATCTCTGTAATCACCTATATCATGCCTCCACGCAAAACTCAGAACTCCCTCCGAGTAGCCGGACTTGGTCTGATCCAACGAGACCCTACACCCATTGTCCAAACATTTACCAGTTTCTCTAAGCACCATGCAAGCATGAGTGATATAGGACAAAGCATCTCAGCTCGTCTCGCCAGACCAGATCCGGTTACACCAACCCTGAACATGGATAATCTAGACCCTGATCCATGCCCAACCATCTGTTTCGACGATGAGTTGCACAATGATCCACCAAACAACGGAGATGAGGATCTGGACATTGGGTCCCCGGATGATGAAGAAGAAGATGACCATCTTAGCCCCCAAGACTGGGTCTTAGCCCAACTATCAGTCACCATCAACCATCTCGCTCGCAGTAGCCATCATAACAACACCTCGGATGATAAGGTAGAGAACATGCAAAAGCAACGAACCTCACGTGATGTGACATGGTTGTGACACTGTGCAGTTAAGTCCTGGAAATTGTGCCGAAACCATGCCGATGACAGTACAAGTAAGTTGCAGTTGTAGATAGAATAGTAAAGTACTAAGTATGTTTTATATACAATAGGTATTACTTGTGCTACTATAAGGTGGCAGGGACTGGGTGGATATCATCAAATTCTTGCATGATGCTTGGAGGAAGAACACGATGTCCTCGATATTTCTTGATAGCCCATGCAGCCTGTACTCCATTTAAACCTTTCTGATAAGCATCAATGAATCGTGCTGATCGAACTGCAAAGCTGCAATTTAATACATATCTATGAGCAGAACAATTGACCAACAGTGAGAAACATACCGCCGCATTGATGACAAAGGAACTGCATCGAGTGAGTTTATCACATTTTGTTCAAGAACAGATTCAGATTCAGATGGACCCAACATCCGATAGATTCTCTTTGCATACCCCCAGCACTGTTCAATGAAATTCAGCTCGCAGTGGAATTTGGGTAAGAAGATGACCTTAATGCCTCGTGCTTGACATGAGGACTCAAGAACTGACTTGACTGAGGCAAAATCTGGTTGGGAATACAGTAACCGCTGGCAGCAACAATCAACTTCTCCAGCTGGACTTGGACACTTAAAGTCCTTGCACTCAGCTCTCAATTGTAGTGCATCCACGTAACCCCTTTCAATCAGAATCTGGGCCATTCCTTTGAACCATCCAGCCTTCACATGTCCTTCGGGGAAATAAAGAGGCTGCGGGTCCCCATTTGGGAGTTCTCCATTGGCCATTTGGATCTTCTCCTTGAGCAGCTTCCCATCTGCACCCAAGACTGCCTTCCTGCTGCTGTCTTTTTTGGTGACTGTAATCCCCCAGGATTTCGAGGGGCTCTTTGGCAACTTGCGGGCAGACAATGCATCATCTGCCCGCTTGAGGTGAGTGGTGGCATTGTCAAAGATAAGAGCATGGTCTTCATGGGGGTAATATTTTTGTAAAATATCCATGGCCTTCTCAGCATGTGCCACAATATTTTCATTCGTGAAATATCCATCTCACGCCTTGCCAGCTCTGAAGAGAATGCGGGCACTCTCCTTTCCATCAGGGGAATGCAGCCATCCATAATCTGCCGAAACAAAATCAGCAACCATTAGAGAAGCACCTTCCCCTTTGGGCTGAGGCACCACGCCTTCAGACATGTGAACCCAGTGCTGTTTCCTGCGATCATTTGCATAGAAGGTTGATTCATCGTGAAACCAAACAACCAGTCGCCGACCTATTTCCTCATCCCCTTCAAGAATGCTAGGATCATTCAAAGTGTCCCTGTCCCATTGGCACATTCGTGATTGACACTCATTCCAAGCAGGCAAGAAGACATTTTGACGGTAATAAACAACATCGTCTCGCTCATGTCCATCAGAATACTGCCCTGTTGGCTCCTTTTTCCAGCGGTACCCTAGTTTCATCATCCACCTCTGAGCCGTTTTCAAGCTAATTGTCTTTTTAAAACCATGGGTTGCCTGGTTTGCGGGAATACTGAGGTAATCCACAAGGTCTTGTGCACGAGCGAACTTCCCGATGCTTTGGAGGTGTAGCTTCAAATCCGCTGCCAAGTCTTCATCCTCAACACGTGAATACTTTTTGGACAGCTTACAGAGAGGGAGAGCAGCTCGATTATTGATGTAGGCCTTTGACCAGTTTCGAAGGCAACGTGAAAGGTAAACTCCCTGCTTCTTCCCTGCATTTCGAGCAGCTTGATCAGCTGCTTTCCCCCACTGACCACCCACTGTGTTTGCAGCATGTGCCTCTCCATTGCTACTGAAATCTGTGTACAACCACAAGAAGTTTTTCATCTGCATCAATCTCTCCTTCAAGACTGGATCAAGCTTTAGGTGATGCTTCTCATTGCATGCAGGTTTTAATAGTGATCGCAAATCTTGCAGTGCACAGCGGGCATCTTCAATGCTGGGTGGCTTTCGCAGCTCGAAACAGCAACCATCATCATGTGTCTTCATCCCATTGGTATTGGCATCGAGGTCACTGTCTTCCTGGCTCCAATCAGAATCTTCTTCACTCTCGGCATCCCTTCCATCGCCATGAAATTTAGGCAGCGCTTCCTCAAGTGTGTCGTCACAATTATGACAATCGCGGGAACCTGGAATCTCAAAATCCATTACTGGCAGAAGTGAGTCATGGTTTGACATCTGATCCCTGTCGTCCTTGTCCTCAATGTTCTCCGAGTCACAGGCCACTGTATAACAATTATCCTGAGCCTGAGAGATAGGCATCAATGATTCCTTCAGCTGTGCTGGCATGAGGGGGGTTGCAAGTGTATTCTCGGCACTCAGGAATGGCATGCCAGGAGAGCTTGTAGTCACAGCATCTGGAACATTCGGCATGTCTGCAACTGGAACCTACCACACAGCGGTGAGCTCCTCGTGCTTCACAAACATTGTTTATTACTCACATTGTTCTCTGCACCAGCATAGACTGCACCTGACTCATCTGAGCCTGTCCTCTGTCTCTTTGATGCCCACCATGCATTAAGGCCTGCAGCATGACGCTTTCGCCACCGTGGTTTGTCAACCATGAGCCCAACAGACTAGTTTACTACCAGTTGCGGCTGTGCGGCACCTCGATAGTCTGGCGTTCTCAGTCCAGGCTCCGCTAGCAGGCAAATAACACAGAAATTAAGATAACTAATCTACAACTTCACTTATTCTTATTCTGAAAATATGATAATCTCCGGAAAACAATTCTCTAGGCCGTCATATTTGCAGAATGTCATTTCATTTCTTCGTTGAATAGTTAACTTTTATTTTGTGTTTTGTCACTTTTTGTAACACTTTATCACGTGACGTTCGTCAGTTTTGCAAGTTGTCTACCTTAGCAAGGTCAAAATCCAGGAACCGGATACCTTCGATGGATCCGAGCCTCGCAAGCTCCGAGCATTCTTTGTCCAGTGTGAGCTCAACTTTCAAAGCAAGCCTAACATTTTCCGTTCCGGACGTGCTAAAGTCAATTTCCCCCAATCCTATCTCAAGGGAATGGCTCTTGAGTGGTTTGAACCGGATCTCCTTTCGGACGAAAATAGTATACATCTGGATTGGATGGATGACTACTCCGAGTTCATGCTCGAGCTCCAAACCAACTTCGGACCTCACGATCCAGCCAGAGATGTGGAAATGCAGTTAGAGCAACTTCACATGCATGACGGACAGTGCATCAACAAGTACATTGTAGAATTCCAATGACTTGCATCCCAAGTACAGGAATGGGGAGATGGAGCTCTACAATGACAATTCTATAATGGTCTTCTGGCTCGAATCAAAGACAAGATCAGTCACATGGGCAAACCCACCACCCTCTCAGAATTCAAAACCCTTGCCCAGACCATTGATGCCTGTTACTGGGAACGTAAGGGGGAAGTCACCCGGGAAAACAGATCGACCCTTTCCAACCCTCCTAGACAGTCGGTATCTGACCGGATGAATGCTAACTCGTCCAGATCTGAAATGACTAGATCCGCGAAATCCAATCCTGCAGCCTCTCCTGCTCCTAAGGTTCCAGACCTCCCCAATGGGATTGGAGCCGATGGGAAGTTAACCACCGAGGAGCATCAGAGAAGGTTTGACAAAAGACTCTGTATGTTCTGTGGCGGACCTGGTCATACTGCCCGGAACTGCACCAAGTCGACCTCGTGCGCAGCTAAAGGTCGTGCTACAATACTTGCCCCAGAAGCGGATCCAGAAGCCTCGGATGAGGCAAAAAATTAGTCCGCGACCCTCTTGACTCTGTACGGAATGGGGGTCACATTGACCCAACCCATACAACAGAGCTATGACTCAACGCTGTAACCCTTCCGGATCTGAACTCTTTATGCCCATACGTCTCTCTTCTGTCTTTCTCCAATATATCTGAGTTTCCCGCCCTCATAGATTGTGGCTCTTCTCACTGCTTTATAGACACTAGCTTCGTCCAAAAACATAAAATTCCTACTTATCAGATTCCTCCACTACCACTCTGTTTGTTTGATGGTACCTGCAATAACAATATTTCCGAAGCCATAAACCTGTCCGTCCAATTTTCCTCTGGTGTAGTCACCTCCGATACATTCTATGTTACCCCCTTGGATTCTTGTTATATTGTCCTCAGATATAGCTGGCTCACCTGACACAATCCATTGATTGACTGGGTATTGGGCAGCATCGAGTTCCGGATGACTATACAAAAAACATCATCAAACCCATCCGTATCATCACTGCCTCCGGATATTTCATCCGCGGCAGAAGTTTCCCATCCAAACCCTCTGCTACCTCTGGAAGTTCCATCCAAGGTAGAAATGTCCTTTCTGACACATCTGTTGCCTCCGGGCACCCCATCCGTGGAAGAGATCTCTCCTCTGACCAAATCCGAACCTTCCGTTGATGCCTTGGTCCCTAACATATCCCTGATAAACACAGTGGCATTTTGCTGTGCCTGCAAGTTAGAAGGATCTACTCAATTCAGCATCTACCTCCATCCATCCAAAACCCACCTCCGATCCGCATCTGTATCATCCGACCCAGACCTCTCCAAGATTCCCTCCGAATACCACGAGTTTGCAGATGTCTTTGACAAGGGCAAAGCAGGGCAGCTTCCCCCTCACCAACCCTATGACCTCAAAATTGAGTTAGAGGAAGGGGACAGTCCACCTCTCGGAACCATATACTCTCTTTCTCCAGTCGAGCTTGAAGCCCTCCAGAAGTTCCTTGATGAAAACATCTCATCCGGACTCCTCCGATCCTTGTCCTCCCCTCATGGAGCCCCTGTCCTATTTGTCAAAAAGAAGGATGGTTCCCTCCGTCTTTGTGTAGACTTCTGAGGCCTTAACAAGATCACCAAGAAAGACTGATATCCATTACCCCTCATTGCCGACCTCCTAGACTCCCTGAGCCGTGCCAAAGTCTATACCAAAATCGATCTCTGTTCCACTTACCATCTCATCCGGATAGCGGAAGGAGATGAGTGGAAAACCTCCTTCCATATGCACTATGGCTCCTATGAATGGTTGGTAATGCCAGAGGGTCTTACAAACGTGCCAGCGGCTTTCCAGTGCTTTGTTAATAGTGTCTTTGCTGATATGCTGGATATATGCATTATCATGTATCTGGATGATATTCTCATCTATTCTGAAGACCTTACGAGTCATAGGAAACACGTCCGAGAAGTACTACGCCATCTTCGTAAACATCGACTCTATGCCAAACCTGAAAAATGCGAATTCCACTCATCCTCCGTCGAATATCTTGGTTACCAACTATCTCCGGAAGGCTTGACAATGTCATCTGAAAAAATCCAGTCTATCATTGACTGGCCGGAACCTCAGAAGATCAAGGACATTCAATCCTTCCTTGGATTTGCTAATTTCTATCATCGATTCATATTCAATTACTCGGATATTGTAGTTCCCCTCACTTGGCTTACATGCAAGGGAGTTCTGTGGAACTTCTCCAAGGACTGCTGGAAATCCTTTGAAACACTCAAGAAGGCCTTCACTTCCACTCCAGTACTCACCCACTGGATTCCAGATGTTCCTATAGTTGTGGAAACTGATGCCTCTGACTATGCTATCGCTGGAATACTTTCCATTGTATGTCCGGACTCAGAGCTTCGTCCAGTTGCCTATTACTCCCGTACACTATCTGCACCAGAACTCAATTATGACACCCACGACAAGGAACTCCTAGCCATCCATGAGGCTTTCCAGACCTGGCAACATTACCTAGAAGGCTCATCTGAGCCTATAGATGTCGTTACAGACCACAAAAACCTTGAGTATTTTTCCACCACCAAACTCCTCTCTTGCCGTCAGGCTCGCTGGTCAGAATTCCTCCATCAGTTCAATCTCATCATCCATTTCTGTCCCGGAAAACTTGGAGCCAAACTGGATTCCCTGACAAGGCATTGGGACGTCTACCTCAAAGAGGGGGATAAGGATTACGCTCAAGTTAATCCTCATAATTTCCATCCAGTATTCACTTCCGAACAATTAGCTTCGTCTCTATGAGCCACAACCCTAGCACCTTTAGTCCTTAGAGCAGCTGTCCTTATGGATACAGAAAATCTTCGGAAAGACATCCTGACCGCACTTCCCAATGACCCCATCACCAAAATGCATCTTCCAGTACCTTCGGATCCGAGATGGACAGTGAGCGATAGTGGATTCCTTTGCTGTGATAACCGTATCTATGTCCCGGAAGCCAATGACTTACGATTACATGTCCTCTGTAACTGCCATGACCACCCCCTATCTGGACACTTCGGACAAAATCGTACCCTTGAGCTCGTCCAACGCGACTATACCTGGCCCGGTATACGCACCTATGTAAAGGATTATGTCAGGTCCTGCACTTCCTGCGCTCAAGCCAAAGTTCCAAGACACAAGCCATATGGATTACTCAAGCAACTCCCTGTTCCAGAGAAGCCATGGAATTCCATCTCTATGGACTTTATTGAGCAACTTCCGGACTCCTTCGGCTATACAGCTATCCTCGTCATCATAGACCGACTATCCAAGCAAGCCATATTTGTTCTGACTCATGACACCATAACCTCTCCGGATCTCGCCCATCTCTTCCTCCTTCATGTATTCTCCAAGCATGGTGTTCCGTCCCATGTGACCTCGGATCGAGGAACTGAGTTCATATCCCACTTCTTCCGGTCCTTAGGGAAAGCATTAGACATGGTCCTGTACTTCACATCCGGATATCATCCGGAAGGGGATGGACAAACTGAGCGTGCCAATCAAACGCTGGAACAATACCTTCAGATCTATTGCAACTATCAACAGGACAACTGGTCCGAGCTGTTACCCCTAGCAGAGTTTGCATACAACAATGCTCCAAGTGCTACTACTGGGGTATCACCCTTCTTCGCCAATAAGGGTTACCATCCGAATATTTCCATCCATCCAGAGCACGATCTATCCTCCATCCGTGCCCAGGAATATGCCCTGGACCTTAATGAACTTCACCAGTTCCTCCGAGAAGAAATGTCCGAAGCACAGAAACGCTATCAAGGACCTGCAGATGCTAAAAGACAACCTGCTCCGGACTTCCGGGTTGGAGAACAAGTCTTCATTAAAGCCAAGTACTTCCATTCCACTCACCCATCGAAGAAGCTTTCGGAAAAGAATTTAGGACTGTTTGAAATTATATCACATCCAGGCACACATTCCTTCACCCTCCAACTTCCGGATTCCATGTGTTCTGTACATCCTGTATTCCATGTCTCCCAACTAGAGCCAGCAATTCCAAACACCATCCCTAATCGCATTCAACCTCCTCCTCCAGTCCAGGTTAACGGAGAACCAGAATACGAGATATCTGAGATCCTGGACTCTAGACTTGATTGTCGTAGACGCCATTGTCAACTTCTGTACCTCATCCGATGGTCCGGATATGAAGGGATGGATGAAGAGACTTCATGGTTACTTGCTACTGAGCTTGGAAATGCATCCGAACTCATATCCAACTTCCACTCTGCATATCTGGACAAACCTGGTCCTATTCAACTCTGAAGTACATGGATGATAGACGAAATACAAGTACAAGTAGCGGAAAAGGCCACAGGACTAGAAAAATCTACATTTCCATAGACTCATCCGCCCCTCTGGATCCATCCTCCTCACTTCCAGAACCCTTATTCATCTCCTCATCTTCCTCCTCCACATCCGACGTTGTCCGAACCTCATCCGATGGGATCCAAAGCCCCAACCGAAGCTCCCCAAACAGCAATGCCTGAAACTCCCTCTGTTGTTGGAGGAACACCTCTAGTCTGGCGCCCATCCAGTCCATTGCAGTCCTACTTCCTTCCGCTGCCAGGATGCTGCGCTCTAGGAGAGAGTTGGTCCGAGCCAACTCAGCCAGGACGTTGTTAACGGTCGTTAACAAGGATTGTCCGTCATCCTCCACAACTTCCGAGGGATCCGGACTTGGACTCCTCTGATGTCTCTTACCCTTGCCCCTTGGAGATGGGGATCCGACAGCATGCTGTCTCTTCTTGCCCTTGGCCCTCGGAACCTTGACGGATCTGGGCCTTTCAGGACAAGTGCCCTTGTCCCTACAACACGGATCACAAGACTTGATCTATCCGAGAGTCCATTAGCTCAGATCCGAAATGGCTCTATAGACTCACCAGGGCATTCCTATCTGCGTCTGTCCACAGACAGATCCGACCCTTCCCAGCGCAACACGCACAGGATCCATCATTGTCCGAAGACAAAGCACGAGACTTCCGGAAGTTAGGAAGGGAAACAGAACGAACATCCGAAACTCACTGTCTCTGCCACTATTTCCTTCCGCCTTTTTTCCTCTGCTGCTGCCCTCCACTTCTTGGCCTCCTCTATCTTCTGCAGATCCTCCTGACACTTCCATTCCTCCTCCTCCTTGCATTTCCATTCCTTGTCAGCTTTGGCAGCCGCCAATTTCTTCTCCAAGTCTGCTACAAGGTCTGCAGCAGAGTCAGGGATATGGGATCCTTCTCCAGACATGATAAAAGCAGTTGTTCTTTGAGATATAGAAAAGTGGGGGTTAGGAACCACTTCAGATGTCTGACATCCATATATCTGTTGGATTACAGACTCAGCACATCAACCATCAAACTTCTCCATCATCTCGCATTAATTTCATTTGATCTGGATCGACACTTCTTATGCCTCAGGGGTTCGGCCCTAAAGGGGGGATACTGTCATATTCCATACATCCGATCCAAGATCCGATCAGATCAGATCAGATCAGATCGATCCTGCTTCTATCCGGACCACAGATCTGATCCAGATCACTCATCTGATGCGCTATGACTTCTTGTGTTCTAAGTCCACTGCATACTTGCTTCTATCCCCTTTCAGTGATCTACCTGTACCGGTGTCCCAGCTGTGTATATTCCTGTCCTGCTTACTGATCCGTTACCTGTGCTTCATATCCGACTTGCGTTTGCTGATCTGCTGCGCATTTACTAATAGACTTTCGTTATACTTTGTGCATAGCCCTCCGGTCCTGGATTCACTGATTGTCCGTACCATCTACCTACAGTATATAAACTACATGTAAAACTCTAGAGAACCTTAGTTCGAATATCATCTTAGATTCTGCTCATTCCGTTCATCCGAACCAATCTGTTCCCAACTCTAAGTATCTTCCGAGACTTAGGATTGATTCCTATAGTCTATGTTTCCGACTCTACCTCCGGTAGTCCATATCCATTAGTTTCTAGTATGGACCTCGTCCACTACTAGCCTTATACCTCACATTCATCCTTACCCTCCGGATACCCTCTGGACATACTCCTTCCACCCATACGTTTCGGATATACACCAGACGTGCCATATCCGATACCTTCAGACCTTCGGATCCGCTATGCAAGCACATCCAGACCCTCAGACAAAGATTACTCCTCTGAAATAAAGGGCAGTACTCGGGAAAGGGGCACAGTGCACAAACTGAGGCCAAAGCCCTTCGGATCTCTTACATATTGAGTACAGTCTTAACACTTACCCACTTGTTCAATACTGGAGACATCCCAGAAACTCTTGATAAAGTCATCGAAACATGTGTCAATATCGACAACTCTTATCACTGCCTCCAATCCATTCGTAATTGTCATGCACCACAAAAGAAGTCCCAGAAGTACGGGAGTTCCCGTTACTCGTCCTCCTGCAATCTGAATGTGATGGAAGTTGATCACCTTACTCATGCCAAGAAGGTCGATCTGATGAAGAAGGGCAAGTGCTTTAACTGCAAACAGCCCGGACACCGTGCGAATGGTTGTCCCAAGAAGAAGGAGCATTCTACTCCTGTATGCCAGACCAAAACCGAAGCTTCAGGGTCTGGGTCGAAAATTGAAGAAGTAGAAAGTGATGACGAAGAAACTGTCAGGCAGTTGGCCCAGGATTTTTAATTTGGAGAAATAAATCGACGTATGTTTCTCCATCTGTATTACTATGACTTGTATGTGCTGTAGGTGAACAAAAGGAACTTTGCATTCCCATTACCCTCATTTCACGCACTCATCCAAAATCCATCGAAACCACCACCATTATCGATTCCAGAGCTGCCGGAACTTTCATCTCCAAAGAATTCGTGAAACTCCACAACATCTCATGAAGAAGACTTAGTAAACCGTTCAAGGTTACTACCGCCGATGGCTCCTATGTAAAAGGAGGCCCGATTATGCATTACTGCTTACTAGTTGTTAAAATAGATGAACAAATGATGTATGGGAAATTTAACATCACCCATCTAGGACGAAGGGACCAGATTCTCTTGGGTATTCCCTGGCTGCATGCCATGAATCCGGTCATAGACTGGACTGCTGAAATGGCGACATTATCGTGCACCAAGAAGTCGGATCTTATCGAAATAGATATTGATGCTGATAGGAAGAAAGTGAAACTCCCTCTCCTGTTTAATCACCCTACTCCGAAATGGAAGAAGTCGAAACTTCCCCGACTGATTAGTGCACCTTCAATGCCCATAACCATTACCGCTCCATTAACGAGCCCCTCTCTTACTGAACCTTCCCCTGTCCTGGAACCCACCATCGCTCCTTCACTGCCAACCGCTCCCCTGGTGAAATTACCCTCGCCAATGATTACCCAACCAACCCTTCCCAGTGAAACTCTTCCCCGACATCCTATATCCCCAATTCCTAAACCTGAGAAACACTGGAACAAAAGGGAATCATCACCTCGACCACCACCTATCCCCAGAGAACAATGATCACCTGAGGAACAAAGAGAGCACGTTAGAAAAGCAGAAGAATTACCTGGTGGAGTACAAGCTGATAAGAAAGTATGCCTGGACTTTATGGAGGGACGAGCTACAGAAGAAGAGTTTTTATGTGGCAAGCCATTCCTCGCACCCGATGATCCTTCACCCATCAAGGAATCACCACCTGCCTTAATCCCTTCCCCTGATGATGAAGACAAACCATTTTTCAATACTATGCAAGATGTTTGGATGGAACCTGAAGTCCGTAACATTGCTACTTACGAGTTAAAGGAAGGGGAATTCTTGGTGGAATACGACATAGAAGGTTTACAAATGCGGATCATCGAAGAAGTCTCCATGGATACTCCTCTCACCCGTGATGGCACTTCAAGACTTGAGCAACTTCTGAACTACTCTCAAGTTTCTCTCGCACCGCCATCTTTCAAGGAAACCACTAAATTCAGCAACAAAGCTCAAGAATTCGCTATGAAAGAGAAGGAGAAGAAGAAGAAGAAGAAGAAGAAGAAGAAGAAGAAGAGCTTCGAAGAGCTTGTCCCATCATACCTTCATGATTTCCGGGATATTTTTATGAAAGAAGGGCTTAATAAGCTTCCACCAGAATGACCTGATATTGACCATCGAATTGAGATCAAGCCCAGGTTTGTCCCACGTACGTCTAAGGTTTACCCTTTATCCAGAAAGGAGAGAGAAGCAGTTAAAAGTTTTATCGACAAAAATGTTGCAAAGGGATTCATTTCAGAATCAAAGTCTCCCCAGGCTAGTGGATTTTTCTTCATAGGAAAGAAAAGTGGAGAACTATGTCCTTGTAAAGATTACCGATACATTAACGACTGGACGATCAAGAACACATACCCACTTCCCCTTCCCATTATGCTGATAGCCCAGCTTCATGACGCCAAATTCTTCACCAAGATGGACATCTGGTCCAGCTATAACAACATCCGTATCCACCCTGACAACTGCTGGAAAGCCACCTTCACCACTGAATTTGGTCTCTATGAACCAAATGTTATGTTCTTTGGGTTGTGCAATTCACCGGCCACCTTCTAAGCCTATATGAACTGTACGTTCCAGCAAGAAATCAATGAAGGTTGGATGGTGATTTACATGGATGACATCCTGATCTTCTCCAAGACTCTCAAAGAACATCAGAAGTGGACATGCCAGGTACTTGAATGAATATGGCAGGAACAACTCTTTCTAAAGCCTGAAAAATGCATGTTTGACGCAACAGAGGTTGAATACCTAGGAATGATCATCCGACCCAGAGAAGTTGCCATAAATACTGCTAAAACAAAAGGCATTGCCGAATGGCCAACTCCATGGACTGTCAAGGACATCTGCTCCTTCCTCAGATTCTGTAACTTCTACTGCACCTTCATCTCTCACTACTCTGAGATCACTCAGCCACTCATCAATTTGACAAAGAAGAGTGCTAACTTTGATTGGATGTCTGAATGTCAGGACACCTTCAAAATTTTGAAGACAAAGTTTACCCAACAATTGGTACTTCGGAACACAGATTCACTTTGGCAATTTGCAGTTGCCACTGATGTATCCCTCATAGCAACGGGGGCTGTTCTACTTCAGACTGACAAGAATGGGGTTTACCACCCCTGTGCCTATCTCTCACAATCCCTCAACCCTGCTGAATGTAATTACCAAATCTTTGATAGGGAATTGCTTGCCGTTATCCATGCCCTTACCAAATGGCACCACTACCTTGAAGGGAGCCCCCACCCCATTATCGTTTTCACCGACCACAAGAACTTGCTGTACTTTAGGACCACGCAGAAACTTACTCAATGGCAAGCATGTTGGCAACTCATTCTCTCCACTTTCAACATTGAATTACACCACGTTGCCAGCACTAAACTGGCAGCCCCTGATGCCCTCTCCTGTTGCCCCAATCATGATACTGGCAGTCATGATAATGAAGACACCATTCTTCTTCCTGATTCCCTTTTTGTCCGACTCATCGACATGGATTTACTTGATATACTGGGCTCTTCTGACCCTCTTGATAATCCACTTTTCAAAACAGCATCAGATGCCCTAGATGGTGTTTGCCTTCCCCCTATGAAATCTGCTCTCTCTGATTGGAAGATTGACAATGGTGTCCTTTATTTCTGCAATCACACCTACATCCCTCCCACTCACCGGGCTGCTCTTCTCTCCCACCATCACGATCATCCCTCTGTGGGACACCCTGGTCGTTTTAAAACTGAAGAACTAGTCAAGCATGAAGCTTGGTGGCCCTCTATGGGGGTCTATATTCGCAACTACATTGAGGGTTGCGCCCTTTGTCAGCAAATGAAGGCAGGTACTCACCCTGTTTAGCCGCCCATCATCCCAATCCCTTCTTCAGCCACTCACCTGTTCGCTCAGATCTCCATTGATCTCATCACTGACCTTCCCATTAGCAACGGCTTTGATAGTGTCATGGTCGTGGTAGACCATGGGCTTGTGAAGGGGGTAATTCTCATCCCCTGTTTGAAAATGATCACCTCTGAAGGCATAGTGAAACTATTCCTGAAACACATCTATCGTCGCTTTGGCCTTCACGACAAAGTCATTTCGGACCGCGGTCCACAATTCCTTTCCCGATTTTCAAAAGAACTCGCCCGACTTCTTGACTACCAGATTGCTCCATCTACCGCATATCATCCCCAGACAGATGGGCAAACCGAAAGGCTCAACCAAGAGCTCGAAACATACCTCAGAATCTACTACCGAAATAACCCTAACGAATGGGTAGAGCATCTTCCTATCGCTGAATTTGTCCATAATCACCGAAAGCATGATGCCTGCAATGCTTCTCCTTTCTTCCTTATGATGGGATATGAACCTCATGCCATCCCACACATCATCCCTGACTCTACAGTACCCTCTGCAGAAGAACGAGTACATTTCCTGCAGAAGATAAGGGAGGAAGCGATCGCATGCCATAACCTGGCAATGCAGAAAATGGCAGAACGCTCTCATGGGAAGAATACACCCTGTGGAAGATTGGTGATAAGGTTTGGCTCTCTGCAGAAAACCTCCATCTGAAACTACCCTCTTGGAAACTCGCACCAAAGAGATATGGACCATTCCTGGTCGAAGAAGTTCTATCCCTGATTACATTCAAACTCCGACTACCGAAACAATGGAAGATTCACCCTGTGTTCCACGCTTCTGTCCTATCATCCTATAGCGAAACCGACATACATGGACTGAACTTCCTTGAACCACCCCCTGACGTCATCGAAGAAGAAGAAGAATACAAAATTGACGCAATCCTTGCACATAAGGGAACCAGTAAATGCTGACAATACTTAGTATCCTGGAAAGGATATTCCTCAGCAGATAACGAATGGATCCCAGAAGACAATCTCCGAAACTCTGCTTGAATTCTAAAGGCATATAAGATGCAACATGCCCTCTAACGTCCTTCATCCGCCTCGGAACTTCCAGTCCTCAGTGAATTACTTGATTATGTCTTCTGCCTCCTACACTACCAACATCTCTGATTCTGATACCACCTTCGTCGACCATCCCTCATTCGTCACCCCAGTACCTCTCACTCGTCAATACGCCATTGCAGATCTTGAAGATCCTACCCAAGAAAACTACCACAATGTTGTCACCAATATCCAGAACACCTCTCTCATCATCTCTGCCCTCCTCTGCGAAGGGCATGCCATTGAAATCGATAACCGACTCCATAGAACACACAACCACGTCCCCCAGCTTGTCGTCAACCTCATCTGTACCACCTCCCTTTTGGGCAGAATCACTGCCAACATTAAAGATCATCATGTCCAGCAACGCCTTTACCACATTGAGAGATGCATTCAGCACTATGGTGTGCTGTTGCTTCCTGATACTTTTAAGAGCGACGTTGAAGAAGTTATCCACATCATATCCGAACGTCGAGCAGGTGTTGCATGCCCTCCCTCTCCACACTGTGTTGAGCAAATGCATACATCACTTACCACCTCCTATTCAACACCTTATCCTCATGTCGATGCCATTCATGGCTTACTATCTAGTGTCAAGGAGGCATCTGCCTTCATTGTGAAAGATCTCCACCTCTGTGTGGCAGGAAGCCCAAGTGCACAGAAAATGCTAGAAAAGATAGCTATGACCTCCCTTCCCTCATATGCCAAAAAGACGCACCCAGACTGGGTCAGAGACGCCACCCTCACCACGCAACTCATGTTGCTCAAGATTCACCCCCCAATGACCATTCCCGCAGAAGAAGAACTCGCCTCCACCACACATATCTTAGAGGAGACTAACTTCGTATGCACCAAAGAACACCCAGAGGCACTTTATACCACATTTTCAGAAACACACGAGGAGATAATTGCTGCTAGAACCAACACAGATGTGTTTGAAATTCAGAAAGACCTCCCTACCGCGACTCTCGCCGATCCCTCTGCCTCAGGGCAAGTCCCTGTCGAATCTCTTGGCCATACCTCCCCTTCTCCACCCGATGAACTAATCGCCATTGCTGAACAAGACACCTCGCCATTGTCACCACCCCCTTTTCAGGGATCTCTCTCAGATGATCGACCATCTTGAAACTGAAAGCATTGTCGCAGCGTGGCATCGGGCAAGGCAAGAGCAAGATCTACTAGCCCTAGACCTATTCCTATCCCCTCCCCACTCTGCCAATCTCATTTGAACCATGATGAGAATATGAAATGCCGATTCTGTCATGAGTACAGTCATTGTCAATCTACTTGCCCGCAGTACAAGTGCCATATCTGCAAACAATTCAAGCCTGGACACCTTACGCTGTACTGTCCTCAGTTTCACAGAACTCCACCATTCACTCTTACATACAAGGATGATGGGTTCTATGAGGCCCTCCATATCTGGGAGACATACCTCGACTCCATCCACTCTACTATCCCACGGGTTGATAAGAAGCTGAGAGAGGAGCTTAGACGTAGAGGTGCAGAAGAAGCCGCATACATGATGCGTCGTACTGGTGCGGACGATGACGACCATTTCGAATTCTCCGATGACCCTATCTACTACCACAATCAAGATGATTAAGTCGGTGACTTTATCTGTAAAATGGGGGTAATGTTACAATCATTGTACGCCCCTCTATTTTCCTTGTTTTCTTACTTGCATTCTTTTCTTTGCTTACTTCATCATTTCCTCATATATCACTTTTGCCCACGATCACATGACCATACGTTCATACGTGACTCATCTTGACCCGGTTCTGCTTATGACTCACTCTGACTCCTTATGACATCATATGTTCAACACATTGTACTTTAGCTGCCTTCCTTCTTTGGTTACACAGCCTGTTTATATCTGATGAGCCTACCCTCAAGTCCTCTTTCACTTTAGTATATAAATGCTCATAGATATACTGTATTTCCTCATTCTAATCTTACTGGGTTTTACCTGGATTCTTCCTTCGCTAAGGACCCCCAATCCTTAGTCGTCTAAGATCATATCTAGGTTTAGCACACCTAAACCTTAGTCTAAAGCAAGCTTACTTGCCTTGACTCAGCTAGTTCTGTGTATGCATTACTTGGATCTACCTTAGTCATTGTAGAATGTATTCGACTCAGCCAGTCTAGTCCTCTTCGGCACTTGACTGTCTTCGTTGTTTACCTTGATCCATGCTAGACCTTTGTCCAGCTAGCATAATGAATCCACGACTCTTGAGGCCACTTGTTTGTGGTAGTCATGTTCAGAACTATCCCAGTTCATAACAGACAATGGTCTTGATGTAAGCCTGCTGTGAGAGGGTCAAGGTACGTGCCAGTCTATCTTGTGTCACCTTTAGTCCTAACAACCAGTTTAGTTTGCCCAGGTCTGTGATGTTGAAGAACTTGAGTAGCTGCACTTTAAAGTGGTGGATGTGGGAGATGTGATCGGCAGTTACTGCCATATCATCAACGGACACAGTAATCACCATGTGTTTGGCTGGGGTGCACTTGTAATAGATCGCTTGGTCTACCTTGGAGCAGGTGAACTTAAGCTTGCCAAAAATGCCTGCTAGCTCCTCAGCCCATTCAAAACTGGCCTGCTTTAAACCAGTTAAGCTCCACCTCAGTCTAAGGACCTTCCCTTCCTGACCTCCTTTCAGATAACTGGGTGGCACCCTCATGTATATTTCCTCCTGAATGGTAGCATAGAGGTACACACTTTTAATGTCAACTTGGTGGATCTCCCAGTCTTTCTGAGCAGCCATGGTAAGTATGGTTCTGATGGTGCTCATGTTCACAGTAGGCGTGAATGTGTCGAAATAATTGACCCCATACTGCTGCCTTTGCCCATTTGCCACAAGGCACGCGCACAGCTTAAGCTTCTCACCATCGGGGCCTTGTTTTGTTGCCAGCACAAAATGGCAGGGGATAAGGTTGGCTCCTCATGGTAAGTCAGTCACCTCCCATGTTCCAAGTTTCTCTAATTGACTAATTTCATAGTCAATTGCCTCCTGCCATTCGACCACATCTGGGCCATTCAGGGCTTGCTGGAGGGTAGGTTCTGGCTCAGTGGCAGCCAGGGCATGGTGTATATGCATCACTTCATCTAAGAGGTTAAGCTCCAAGGCTTCCATCAGCAAGTCTATGGCTATTGTCGCAGTCTGTCCAGTTTGGAGTCAGGTATAGTAGCCTGGTGGGGGTCTACTGCACGTTATTCTCGCTTCCAGGGTAGCAATGGGTGCTGGGATGGAGCACCATGAGTTGGTGCTCAATACCTTGTTGACTCAGGTAGCTGTCAAACTCAGCACTCAGATACTCTCCCCCTCAATCGGAATGGACCCATTTCAGGCGCATGCCTGGCAACTGTCGTGCTAGCCAGGCTTCATATACCTTGAAGGCCTGAAGCACTTTGCTCTTGAGTTTTAAGAATTGCAGTCTTGTTTCATGGCTGAAATCATCATTAAAGCTGATATAGTAGAGGCATCCACCGATGCTGGCAGTCTGGGCAGGGCCCCATAAGTTGGTATGGACTAATTTCCCATAGGTGAGTGCTCTGCTCTGGATTTTGGTGGGGAAGCCTTTCTGTGTTGATTTTGCCTTAACACATACATCACAGAACTGGGGCTTTGATGCTGCATCAACCTCTAGTCCTGTGATAAGGCCCTTTTGATCACGTCCATTACTGCAGGCTGGGACACATGCCCTAGGACCTTATGCAGCTTGTAAATGGTAAGTCTCATGGTTGCAACATTCACATGATGCTTTTGTCAGCTGGCGGCTACACTATAGAGTCCCTCGACTTGGGGTATCTCTGCAATCATGCATCTCTGGGGGCCTTCAGAGAGAATTTTGCACATCCTGCCTTCAAATAGGATGGCAAGGCCAGTGGACATTATATGATTGATGGAAATGAGGGTAAAGGCCATACGAGGTGCATAAAATGTGTTCTTTAACGTCACTTTGGTCTTTTTCTCACCAAGAGGTAGTTCCAGTTGCACATCTCCCCTTCCTATGGTGCTTAGAGTCGATCCGTCTGCCATGTGTACATCCTGCAGCTCTATGTTCACATAATTCGTGAATTTTGTGTGGTTGGGGCAAAAATGTGATGTTCCTTCCTGCCACCTGGCCTCCAGCAGTCTGTTTTATAGTGGTCCTTTCAGTCACAATTGAAACAGGTGACATCTGCATTAGGTTTACTCAAGGAAGCTGATGCATGGCCCTTTCCCTTTGTCTCTCTAGTAGCTAGCACACTGTTTCCGCCTGTTAAGACCATACTCAATAGGTGAGAGATCCAAAGGGCTTTGGCCTCAGTTCATACACTGTGCCCCTTTCCCGAGTACTACCCTTTATTTCAGAGGAGTAATATACATTTGGGGAGGGATGATAGGATGATGGCGTGTGTCATATTCCATACATCCGATCCAAGATCCGATCAGATCCGATCAGATCTGATCGATCCTGCTTCTATCCAGACCACAGATCCAATCCGGATCACTCATCCGATGCGCTACAACTTCTTGTGTTCTAAGTCCACTGCATCCTTGCTTCTATCCCCTTTCAGTGATCTACCTGTACCGGTGT
>MU173103.1:31680-54377 GCA_016695475.1 Suillus decipiens | reverse complement strand
TAAAGCTACCTTCATACTTTAGTATTTAAAGGCTCTCCTGTACTAGTAGATTCCTCACTTTAATCTTACTGGGTTTTACCTGGAACACCCTTCGCTAGAGCCTCTCAACTCTAGTCGTCTTTGTGAAGCTAGCTTCTAAGTCTTAGCACTCCTAAGTCTTAGTCTGAACCTAGTGATATTCGACTTAGCCAGTTTCGTACTGCCTCCCCGTACGAAACTGTCTGTGTCGTCTGACAACGTCGTAGTCTTTTCTACTTAAAGCGTTGATACGTTAACGACCGCTGTTCTCTTTTGAACCGTCGTTCAACGAGCCCATCCCAGTCGTAACAGGAGCTGCCAGTGTCATTCAAACTAGTGTTGGAACTTGCATTTTCAATGCTCTCATTTACTTGTTTGACTCTTAATCCTTATCTCTCAGTCCTCACCCTCACTCATTTGACTCTCAATCCTTATCTCTCAGTCATGCTCACATTTTACTCGTTCAACTCTCAATCCTCATCTCTCAGCCATCCTCACCTCTTGCTCATTTGACTCTCAATCCTTATCTCTCAATCATGCTCACCTCTTACTTGTTCAACTCTCAATCCTTATCTCTCAGTCATGCTTGCCTTTTGCTTGTTCAACTCTCAATCCTTATTTCTTAGTCATACTCACCATTTGCACATTCAACTTTCAATCCTTATCTCTCAGTCATACTCACCTTCTTTACTACCAAAACCAGCTCTGCAACTTTCCCTTTTACTGACTTGTCAACAAGCTGGGGATGAGAAAAGCAATATTGGACCAGCCACACAAGACCATCGAGGAGCCAGACAAATTCTTTGAGATAGACTCTACCATTCCTATTGATGTCACAATCTATGACTGGCTGATGGCTGTGCACAGCAAAGCAACAGATTTTGAGAAACAGGCAAAGGCTAGTTCACTTTGGATTCATGCAGCAGTAATAATGACTCACTCAGTTATGCCACATAAGTGCACTGCAAGTTATTTTACCTGTTATCTTTGGATTGACTCATTCTATCCAGGGTCTATTAACCTTGTCCTCAACATGAGGCAAGGTTCTGTTTCTTATTCTAAGTGCCTCAAGTCATGACCTTTCTCTTACCCTTCTGCTCTTCAAGCTTCTTTTACCTTTCCATCCATTCTCAGAGTTACTTTCACCATGCCACAATTAAATACGCTATCTATGACTGATCTTGAACAGGTCTGTTTTCACCCTCTGATCATCACTTGAGTCTTCTAATGTTTGCTTCAGGCATTGCAAGAGATGCAACTCGAGTTACAAGAACTGAAGGACATCAACAAGGAAGTGACTGAGGAGAACAAGATTCTCAAAGCCAACCAGCCAAAGAAGAAGAAGAAGGGTCAAAACACCTTGGAAGAAAACATGGTATTCGATGAAGAGATCTGTTTATGTGGTTGCAAATATGGTGCCTGTTATGAGATGTTTGCACCAGATAGGCAACTCCTTCTGCGCAGCAATCCAATGTTCGCTCCACCTCTCAATGAACCATCATGCTATGGAACATTAGCCTCAGTGGAGTTAGCACTACTTTCTGAGCTATACAGTCTACTTCCATCACATATCCACCCGCTTGTGGCAGATAATCACTTCGCTGACGTTGTGAGTGACATTTTTTGCCTTAGTAAGTACCTGAGCTGATAGTACTCAAGTTCGAGGATGCAATGAACAGTAGCCGCACATCTGAAATCAAGAAACTATGCTCCAAAGCCAGGGTTATTTTTAGTCTCCCTGAACAATATTTTACTGATACTATGTACAATCGAGCAAGTGTTCCTGAGATCCAGAAACTTCTTGGTATCTCAGTATTGCAGCGCACTCCAAAGCCCTTCCCACCTATCCTTTTTCCCAACCTGGTCAAAGATGCATCACTCAAAATGATCTTTGGAAACTGGGAAGTCTTTGGAAAGGTGCATCAAGTCTGAATATAAAACTTGACCTTATTTGATGTGCTTTCAGATCATCTGTATAGTACTATGGGGTGAAACTGGCTTGACTGCGCTATGAGCAGGAGGACCTCCACACAATGGTAATAAGTGGGAAATCACTTCCTTGACACCTGGTTTATTGGCTTGGGCAGCAGTTATTGTAAGTTTTGCATGTATCAAAAGAGTCCATCCATTGATGCAATTTCATCAGGCTATATTTCTACTTAGTGCCAACAAAGAGTTTCACTATTCTGGCAAGGGGGAGACCATGAAGATCCAATATAGCTAAATATTCTCTTTGTACAAGAAGATTATTATTAAGAACTGGACTATGGAATACACATGTGACATTGTGAAGGCACTCAATAGTTTCATTTTCACCAAAGGTTTGAGAACAGTCAATTCAATGTCAGATGAAGAGGACTTCACAGCAGCAATGGATCATGCCTTGGCAGGTATAACCAAAGGCAAGGAACACTGTGGTACAGGATATGATGGATGAAACAGTTGCTGATGATGAGTGTAGCAGAGACAGATCTAGAGCTAACAGCCCTCTTACAGAACCTGATGATGAAGTTGTTACTAATGTTGCACCTAGACATGTCAGGGGTCGCCGAAGGGGCAGGGGAACCCAGCATACTGTATCAGGTACCACTCGTACCACCCGCAATACTGGTACTTAGTACTTACCTACATGTACAATCTCTTTACTACGAGCTTTGCAAGATTTCAATGCATTGATATCATCATCCCTAATAAGGCTATAGAGTAGTCCTTCAATAGAGTTCGGGTTTCCCTATAAGAAAAGCCTTGTAGTCTACTAGTTTTGCTCCCTGATAATATATAGTAGTGTAACAGGGTAGTTGCCAGTTCAAATCAACCTAAGTGCAAGTAAAATAGTGTAATAATGTAATAGATATATAATGTAATATGATTAGATAGTAATAAATAAATAAAAACACTAGATAACAATAGACAGTAGATAATAATAAACAGCTGATAACAATAGATTCACATAGTCATGATATCATTCCCACAGACCATAGCTTCATTTTGATGCAATTGCAATAACATAAAATTTAATATTACAATATAAATTATAATAGGCATTGGTATTAGCATTGGCAACAATTGGCGCTACATTGCCACTGGCATTACCATCAGCACCTGTCGGCATTTCAAAATGGGGCTTACATTGCATTCCCATTGCCATGGCTGTGTTGTCATTGTGGCATTACAATGCATTAAAATGAGACTCAGAAATTTCCGACACATGTTGGGTGTGATGGATACCAGTGATGCTGATGATACTGATGGTACTGTGAGAAGCACTAACAATGAGTGGTGTGATAGCAAGTACTGATGACTATGATAGTACTGTATACCAAGGGACAGCAACAAGTGATGGCGTGATAACAATGATATCAATTGTTATGAACTGGGATAGTTCTTAACACAAAGGCCACACACAAGAGGCTTCTGGAATGTGGGTTCATATACCAAAGCAAAAGAGCAATGGTTTGCCATGCTAGCTGGATGTAAGCCTAATGTAGGTTCAGGTAAACAACGAAGACAGTCGAATGCCCAAGAGGACTAGACTGGCTGAGTTGAATACATTCAGCAACAATGAAGGTAGATCCACAAACAGTTTCACAGAACTAGCTGAGTCAAAGCAAAGGTTCACTTTAGACTAAGACTTAGGTGTGCTAAGCTTAGAGACAATCAGGACAACTAAGGATTGGGGGTCCTTAGTGAAGGATATTCCAGGTAAAACCCAGTAAGATTAGAATGAGGAAATACAATGTATCTATGAGCATTTATATACTAAAGTAAAAGGAACTTTAGGGCAGGCTTGTCAGATATAGGCAGGCTGTGTAACCAAAGAAGGAAGGCAGCCAAAGTACAACATGTTGAATGTATGATGTCATAGGGAGTCAGAATGAGTCATGTATGAATGTACGGTCAAGTGACCGTGGGCGAAAGTGATATACAAGGGAATGATGAAGTAAGCAAGAAAAGAGAGAGAAAGCATAAGTAAGAAAGGAAAATGAATAGGGGCGTACAACAATTGTAACACCAATGCTTAGTGAGGGTAGCAGTGAAAGCAGTTGAGTATAGCGATGATAGCATTGATAGCGATGGGTAGGGTGATGATAGTGTTGAGGGCAAAGACCATCAAAGAACTCTTAGAGATAATGGATTTCAAGGAAGACGTATTTCATATAGTGATAGTGGTAGCAGTACAGGGATCCTGTCAAATGAGCAAATGATATAAGAAATGATAATAAGTGACTTCTCCTACCACTGTATGGTAGAAGGGGAGTGTAGAACAAAGGAGAAGTCAGCAATCTTTTATCATATATCATAAGTATGCAGAATCAATAGGTGAGAGTAGTAGTGAGTATGCAAGACTTAGCCATAGTGATATGTAATAGTGCTGCATGTGCTGCAGCACGCATTCTACATGTAATAAAGCTTGCCATGAGATTAGCAGTGGTAGATGGAAATATACTATGCACCAAATGGAACTAGTTGGCATGGCATGGGCATTCGATATGCATTGGCTTGTGGAACATGGCTCAGTACTGCAGCACAGTAGTCTGGCAAGGGTGTGGTATCCTCAGTAACTGTATATATCAATAGCATTAGGGTTAGGGGTGGTCGCGCTATGTGGTATAGGGGCTAGACAATAATGGAAATGAACCTATGTAAGGCCAGCGCCAGCGGGACTGTCACACCAGTGCATGGCATCCATGTGATGGTGCATGGTCATGACCTCATTGACAAAAGAGACAGGTTTCTTCATTCTCTTGCTGTCAGATAGTCAATTGTAGTACAATATAAGTAAGAGAGATGAGATTCTACCTGCACAGAACATAATTGAAGTGTTAGAACTGGAAAAGAAAAGAAAAACATACCTTTCATGAGCCATCTGGGTTGGTTGGGAATTGACTCAACCTCACTGTCATCTGCACCAAAGTCACTGGCAGTGGCAGCCACAGGTGAGGGTACAGCAGCATTGGCAGTGCCATGAGTCTGTCTGTGAGAATGAAGTTCAAGGTCAGCAGTGTTATCAGCCCTGATTACCTTAGCTGACAGTATGGTAACCCATTTAGGACATCATGCAGGGGCTTCCTTGTCATCTGAATAGATGCACAGTGCCATTTTGAGCTAAGGGGCCTTGAAGTATTGATATTTTGGGCTATTGTGTCCCTGTAGAGGGGTAAAATGAACTATGCAGTTATCTGGTATTTGCTGTGAGAAGATCAAAACTTACCTTGAGGGCCATGGCCTGATGGCCCAGCTCTGGCCTATGAACACATGAGGCTGAGCCTTGAGCCCTACAAGTAGTGTTGTGGGCAAAACTATTTCAAGGTAGTTCTGCTGGCAGAGCTGGCAGAACTTGGCAAAACCATGTTCTGCCAACATGGCGGATGGCAGAATCACATGATGTTTTAATGATGCAAGACTACTAACTACATTGATGTAAGACTGCTTGACAGCAACATAGAATTGATATTCCATGTCCCATCTTCATTTGCATCATGATCCATGACCATAATTTCATCCTCAATTGCTGCAGGCAAAAATCCCTCATCGATGTGCTGCAGTTCTGCAAAGTCAAATGCTCTCCCTTGCAAAAAATCCTTCCCATCCACATCCCAGTCCAAGGGAAACTCTGTGCCCATCATTTTTTCCACATTACAAATATCTTTGAGTCGAGCAAACTCAGCATCAATATCATCAAGTGAGATTAATTTGGGACCTTGGAGATTGTCACTGGAGACTGCTGAAAGTGGGGGAACGAATGCAAAGTCAGTTTTGAGCTGTTTGGAAACCTCCATATCAATTCCTGAAAGTTTGGTTGTGTGCATGTGAGCATAGCATCATCGTGTTGGTTTGCTGTCAGTAACATTTTTAAGGTGGACATAATAGTGAAGATTAGTGCAGACCTTGCCAAGTGTCTCAAATGTGTGAACTGAAAGGTTGCAGCACTTGGCTGACTGCATACCACCAAGGTCTGAAAAGAGCCATTCAACCTCAGCCACATGTGGGACAATGGATAGGATGACAATTGCAAAACCCTTCAGTGGGTGTGCATCAGAGTTGACTGGGAGATTCTCCCACCAAGCTAGTTCATCTGCCTGGCCACCAGTGAATAGTGCATGGCAGAGATTATATGCCTTAAGGTCCATGACAAGTGTGTCAGCCTTTGCTTTACTCCACTTCCACTGTAGTACAATTTCCAATGCCACTTTGACCATGAATTCAAATGGATGGCCACTCATTGCTTGAGTAACAGCAAGTTTACAACACATTGGGTGGACGTTGGGTGGAGGAATAGTGCAAGGGTGTGATATTTTGTATTGATTGAATGAAATTGATGCTTGAAGACTGACTTGGCATGTTAAGACCGTACTCAATATGTGAGAAATCCGAAGGGCTTTGGCCTCAGTTCGTGCACTGTGCCCCTTTCCCGAGTACTGCCCTTTACTTCCGAGGGATAACCTTCGTCCGAGGGCCTGGAAGTGCTTGCATAGCGGATCTGAAGGTCCGGAGGTATCGGATATGGCACGTCCGGTATATATCCGAAACGTGTGGGTGGAAGGAGCTTGTCCAAAGGGTATCGGGAGCGTAAGGATGAATGTGAGGTATAAGACTAGTAGCGGACGAGATCCGTACTAGAAACTAACGGATATGGACTACCAAAGGTAGAGTCAGAAACGTAGACTATAGGAATCAATCCTAAGTCTCGGAAGATACTTAGAGTTGGGACGGATGGGTTCGGATGAACGGAATGAGCAGAATCTAAGATGATATTCGAACTAAGGTTCTCTAGAGTTTTACATGTAGTTTATATACTGTATGTAGATAGTACAGACAATCAATGAATCCGGGACCGGAGGGCTATGCACAAAGTATAACGGAAGTCTATGTGGTAAATGCGCAGCAGATCAGCAAACGCGAGTTGGATATGAAGCACAGGTAACGGATCAGTAAGCAGGACAGGAATATACACAGCCAGGACACTGGTACAGGTAGATCACCGAAAGGGGATAGAAGCAAGGATGCAGTGGACTTAGAACACAAGAAGTTGTAGTGCATCGGATGAGTGATCCGGATCGGATCTGTGGTCCAGATAGAAGCAGGATCGATCAGATCTGATTGGATCTGATTGGATCTTGGATCGGATGTATGGAATATGACATGGGATGAGCAAAGAACTCCATGTCATTGCCATCCTCGAGTCATAGTGTTAATATCTTGTGTGCACACCGAATGAGTTCAAGCATGCACTCTGCAAGGTTGCAGTCTCAATTCTTGATATTTCCAATGGCATCAACAATGAACTTTGCTGTCCTCACCATTTGGTCCAGATAGATCCAGTAGTCTGAAGTGCACATAACAGTCTTGATGACATCTGTTGCAACAGGAGTTTGACCATTGATTCTCTTTTGGGCTTCAGGATGCAGACAAAGATGAGATAATGCATGCCTATATGCAACAAATGAGTCAAATAATTCAGTAGAGTAATCAGGCCAGGTACTGATGTTCAAGAACACTGAGACACTGAAGGATAAGAGCATAGAAACAAGTTTCATGATTCTGCTTCAGTTTGTGAGTGATACCAAGTTTCTTTGCTTCATTGTTAAGTTGCCCACCCCAAAAGTCTGAAGAATTAAGGAAGTTAACAATACAAGTTGTCTTTGAAATGATTTTCTTCATTGAGCCACGTGAGAAGATTTCACTGAGAAGTGTATTCATGCTATGCAAGAAGCACACAAATGTCTGTGCAACAATCAATAATTGGCTTGCAATGAAATGCCTAGTACACTTATAAGCACCCAATAAAATTTATTTTGAAACTTTTGACAAAATGATTGCATGACAGTTGGATTATCAGTGGTCACAGCTACATTTTTTTTTTCCATCTTCAATCTCCATTGCCTTCATTGCTTTCTCTGATGTGACCATAAGGTTATCAGCTGTTCCTCGCACACCTGTCATATCCTCAAGAGCCAAGATAACAGAGTGTTGTTTTACTTCAGCAGCAAGGGTCCCATAGAGACTTCACCTCAGCAGATCCTCCCATCCATCAAGAAGCAGAGTGAGGAGTCTTCTGGACTTCAGCCTATCAATTTCTTCTAGTTTGACTCTTACAGCTTTGCTATTGAGTAGGTTGTGAGATAATACATAGCATGATGGAGCCATATAGGAAGACCTGATTTCATTTAGAAACTGGTAAAGATAGAAATCACCACCAGCATAGAATGGTATGTTTGCATGAATGAAAAATCTATAATGCAGTTTAGTCATTGAGTCAGTGCTGATTATACTGATACTAGTAGGAATACCTACCAAAGAAACTTGATGTCAGCAATGCTTTCTGGTCTTTGGTCAATGGATGATCTACAAAGCCATCTAGAGTCGTCTTCTTCCACTTGCAAACAGGGGCAGCTACACCAGACTCAACAACCAATGGGCTTGAAGAAGAAGCATTCACACTTCCCTCACCCAAAATAGCTGTACTAGCCATTAGGGCCACCTTTCTGCCTCCAGGTTTCTTCATAAGGTGTTGCAGTGCCTCATGACAAGTCTCTTGGGGACAATTGCTGCATTTTATGGCATCTGTGAGGTGTTCAAAAAGGTTATTATTACATCCATCAATGCAGGCATTACAATAGTTGCAGGTCCACCAGTATCTGTTGGACTTGGCAGAAGTAGCATCCCCCTTTTGGAAGTTGTCTTTGATGAGGGTGTTCAGAGGCCAGCACCCAGACTTGGTAGCAATTGTAGAGAGCTTTGATATGCTTTGATTCATGCTATCATACACTGAAATGGTACATCAAACTATATAGTATATCTTCCCACAGTTCTGTAGGTGTGGGAGTTCTGCCACATTCTGCCCAGGAGGTCTGCTATCTGCCTGGCAGTGCCAGTTCTACCCTGCCATGTGGCAGAATGGCAGAGTTCTGCTTACAACACTACCTACAAGGCCATTCTCAAGGCTTGGCTGGGCTTGACCTAAGTAAGCCTGGTCAAGCTTGGCCCATGGCTTGAGGCCAGGCCTTGCACATCACTAGAGGCTGTGAATGATTATTATTTTAATGAGTTTATTGACTGTGAGATATTTTGTGCATCCATTACAAGCAGTTAGAGAGTTAGAGCATGATATATTTGGTAGACCTGCTAATACTGGGCAGGTGCACCTGGGGCACAGAATTTGGTTTCATAGCGCCTGTAGCTGTCTGTAGCTGCCTGCAGCTACCTGTAGCACGGCTTCAAGCTATGTAGTTCTATGTAGCCCTTAGGGTGGCTATAGGCTATATGGCGCTACGGTGCCTATATAGCCCTATATAGCTGTCACCAGGGCTACAACAATATAGCCTTTTTCCTGATGCATGTTTCCGCTAGTAAATGATGTGAACAACATGTGTCTCGAGTTCAAGTCAGACATGTCTTTATACTCCTTTCGTCAAGAATCAAAATGAAGCGTTTTTGCCTCAGTGTGGCGTCAAACTCAAGTGGAAGATCTCACCGGTGCACCTGCAGCAGGTCCAATTCAAATTGATGAAATTCATCACAGACCTCATAGGATCAGAAGCTATGCTGCAGGATAGAACTTACCACACTAGTGACTAGATTATGGATGGGGCCTAATGAAATCCGTTCAACATCGATCGATGACTGGCAGGGGCGCTAAGGTCGTTAACAACGCAGTTTGGGCATTGTTTTCGACCTTCTTCGATCACTGCATGCGGCTTAGGCGCCAAGTTCTTCCACACACTGTTCTGCAATTTTAGCTGGCTATTTAGTAGGTGCGATCAGCTGTTCTCATTCAACCTGCTCACTTAGCTTGCTGATCCACCAATTCAGCGCAACCCAGATCTTACCGTATTATACTAGGCTCATTACCACGGGTTGCTGTGTGTCATTATCTCAAAAGTCCCCGGAGCAGACTCAACTTACTGTGAGGCATTGACCATCTCAGTCATTATTCTCCGACCTTGCCATCTTATTGACAGATCAAAACCTGCAATGACACCTCTGTGGACAAGACCGCCGCCTTTGCACCTTCTGTAACGTGAGCTTTCAACTGAGGATCACGAAGAAATGGTCTCATGCCATGATAGCCGCCCATCGACAATGCCAGTCGCACTAGCGTCAATATCCAATATCACTACGGGCCTGCAGCCGTATGTTCGATGATCTTATCATGATGGATAGCACTGAACATGCAGGCTACAGAAATGCATCAAATAAAGTATCTGCACTGCCAACACAGACTGTACCATCCAACGTCGTGAGTCTTGCACCGTAAGTATTTTGCACAGCTCTGGGTTATAAGACACTTCCTCATAAGATAACAGCGGTGTCATGCAGCCGTAAGTGCTAATTTCCTCATAAACTTCAGATATCAAAACACAAGACACAGAGTCACGGTAACATTCGATGCGGACCCATTTGCCATTCCGTCTACATCCATCGAGAAGTTATCAGAGTTTCCTACGTCTTCTGGTGGATTCGGCGATATCTGGATGTGTTCAATGATCATCAATCCAGCAGTCCCTACTGAGGTACATATGATGTTGCCTTGCGGATTCCACTGATTAATACTATCTATTGAACAGGTTGCTGTCAAAAATATCAGGATCACGGACATACGTGATTAAGAAGCCGTCAAAGTATCTTGAATCGGATTAGCTTGATTAACATCCTATTTATTGTCGGCCCTACTATATCACCAAGCACAGTACACGTATACGAAGCTGTATATACGTTAAATTATGGTAGCTTGCACTGAATGAGCATTCCCACCACGTCCGTCTTCGTTGACGTAGAATAATTTTAAACTCCGATCGTTACACCCTCGCGGTACCACTACGCTCCAACTTTTCGACTTGCCACTGTGCCAGCACGGCGCTATGCCAAACCAATATCAGGCACTCTCATCCAACGATCCCGCTGAAACAGAAGCCGATCCACAACTGCAGTCTCAAATCAAGCAACTCCATGCAGATCCCCGTTTTAACCGCCCCGCACCTTCGCTTTGGAAGCGCATCGCACTCCTTCTCGTGACTGCGTTCCTCTTCTGGGCTGCATTCAAGTTGCAGTACCAGAGATCCAAACCTAAGGTCATTCATGCTGAAAGGTGAGTTGTCATTTTGTGCACGAACTTTTCCATTCCTTCGCGCTATGGTGAACATGCCTTGTCTGACTCTTATCTTGCACAGGTACTCAAAGGACTTCAAATACCGCCCAGCAGCGAGTCCTGTAATCACGGAGCGACTCAAAGATGGTGTAGTCCGCGTTCGCGGTGCATATTTCTAGACATGGGTATTGTGAAGGTAGATTTCACACCATCATAGTACTTTGGTAACTCAGCTCACCTTTCACGAGGGCATGGTTTCAGTCATTATATTTTAGATATCACCGTCATTTCCGAGCTCTCGTCTCGTCGTATTTATCACTGTCCGCTCCCTTGACCTAATACTACATTCGTTATCCAGAACTGAGGGTTGTGCTTCTACATTGGCCTTCGTGGATGAGCATATCCCTCAGCCGTGGATTTGATCAGCTATTCACGGATCTGGCGTTTGCAGGAAGTAAATTTCATGCATTTATCACTCCTATATTATGTGCTTTTGATCATGCTTACGTTCAATGATTCGTGTTCTTGCTTGTCGCAGTCACAATTTTCGCATAAGTAAGTTGGTCGCGAGACTTGTTGGATTCATCTTATATATATTTTAGGCACTTGGCCAAGCAAGTCGTCACCTTTGACGGTCTGGAGAATGAGAACTGGGGGTTGAACCACGACATAAGCGCGACGTAGAGTGCAGTTTTTGGGATGAATTGCACTAAATTGTGGACCTGAGCGTCTTTTTGTACGTTCCATATTCCCATCGTCAATTTTTCGGTTACCCTTGCTCTTCCGACGTGTATTGGTGTCGACAAAGAAATGATCGTTCGTGATCGTCTATATCATCTAATATTGAGATCAATGGATTGTCCTAGAACCTAGTTGCCTTTGTGACATGAGAGACGCTTCTACATTCGTGAAACCGATATCTTATGCGTTAGCATCTTGTGTCCCCTGCGTGTCCCATACTAACGCGTCTCAATCAGGATCGCATGCAAGCTTCTCAGTTTCAGTGTATGCGGCCAAGATGTTCATCGCGTGATGACTGCCCTTTCACCAAACTATTGCAGCAGACTACCACCAAGTAGAGGACAGCAAGCCGATACGAAGGCCCTCTTCACCTTTATCCACCTCCCGTTTTCTTCTCAGACTTCCGCAGATTTTGTACAGACACAAAGCTTCATGAGACAGTACGTTACGCGCTCCAGAACCCGCTTACACTATTTATAAGCTCTCAGATCTCGATGTTCCAATGTGTCATACAATATGCACCGCTGGAATCCCAGTGCGTCGCCCTCATGAGTCTGCGTTCAGACCATAGTACTAGTATTCACGGAGAGGTTATTACGTTTGAGGAACCACAATAGTCAAATATTATAGAAGGACTAGTTCGAAGTGGATCGACGACGAAGAATATACAAACATCTATGGAAAGCCGGACCACCGTGCTCTACTTCCAAGGCTTCCATTTCTCGGAACCTTCCTAGTAAGGTAAGTACTTCCGTTCTAATGTATCGTGTAGATTTACTCCCGCTACCATAAGGGAGTGGGTTATATCGTGTTTTACACTGGGACCTCATTCAGATCAGTCGACTTCCTGTGTCTGTTCTTTTCTTCTCTCGTCTCTCGTTCGGCTATTTGGGCCCAAGTTCGCGTTTCGCTGAAATTCCCATGATTCATTGCCATGCGCTCACTAGACTGCTGCGTGGCCACCGTTTTGTGGGAAGACAAGACTCCCGTCTCCAATCCTCTACTATGTCTGCCATTCAAGGTGGTGCCAGTGTCTCATTATCCTTGTTTTTTAATATCTGATGATTTCCTGAGGTGTTTCTAGAAACTTCGTGTATACTTAGTGGTAATATCAATCTATTGAACCTGCTGCTGATGGTGAATTAGAATTATCTCACTCTTCGTTCCTCGTCGGGGCAGTTTTATTGTCTTGTAGACGTCCAGGCTTTATTGTCTATGCGGGTCGTGTCAATCAGGGGCCCATAGGTTTTCAACTTGGTGAGTTTCGTCAAGTGGAAGAGGTAAAGTAGCCTGGTCAGCGTGGTTACGATCAAAGTCTGTTTCTCTTGGACTACGCAGGTTCGCTTTGACATTCATTCATTCATAGATGGTTTCTTAGAAGTTCACCGTAACTGGTCCTAGCCAGGTTGCTCCAACAGAATCAAAATCTGTTTCTCTTGCATTGTACAGGTTCGAAACCTGCTGAAGACGAGGTTTTTTTCCTTCGGAACACACTTTGATATTCACTCATGGATATTTTCTTTGGAAGTTCACCGTAATTGGTCTTAGTCAGGTGGTTGTTACAGCAGAATCTAAATCTGTTTCTCTTGACCGGTGTAGGTTCGAAACCTGCTGATGACAGCGTTTTTTTTCTATCGGAACACTGATAATTCACTCATGGATAATTTGGAAGTTCGCCGTAACTGATCTTACCCAGGTGGCTGCCACAACAGAATACAAATCTGTTTCTCCTTGACTGTGCAGGTTCAAAACCTGCTGACGAGGACGAGGCTTTTTCCTATCGGAACAGACATTGACATTCACTCTTGGATGGTCTCTTTGTAACTTCACCGTAACTGGTCCTAGCCAGGTGGTTGCCACAACAGAATCAAAATCTGTGTTTGTGTAGGTTCGAAACCCGCCGATGACAACGTATTTTTTCTATCAGAACACACATTGATATTCACTCATGAATAGTTTCTTTAAAAGTTCATCTTCACTGGTCTTCGTCCATGTGCAAATTGAATATTCTTTGTTGTCGAGGCACATACTAAGGTGTGTCTAAATCATCGCAATCACTGTTCACCAAGATGGAACATACAAACCTTCTCTGGAAGCTCAGAACCTTCCTAATAAGGTAAGCGCTTCCATTGGTCTCCGAACACCCTGTGCGACCATTTTTAGACTAACGTGTCATGTACATTTTTCCCGCTACCATAAGGGAGTCGGTTATATCGTGTTTTACCACTGGGACCTCATTCAAATCTGTCATCTTCCTCCGTCTGTTGCTTTTGACCTTGAATCGTATTCTTCTCTCGTCTTCTTCGATTGCTCGTTCGCTCGGCCATTTGGGCCCAAGTTCGCGTTTGGCTGAAATCCCCATGACCTCAGTGATTCATTGCCGTGATCTCACTACCAGTGTCGAGTTCGAGGTCGCATACCTCCAATCATCCATGTCTGGCCTTCAAAGTGGTGACAGTGTTTGACTGTCCTTGTTTTTTAGTATCTGCTGATTTCCTTCTGTTTCTAGAAACTTCGTGTATACTTTGTGGTAATGTCAATCGTGTTGAACCTACTGCTAATGATGGTGAATTAGAAATATCTCAGTCTTCGTCCCTCATTGGAGCAATTTTATTGTCTTCGTAGACGTTCAGACTCAAACTTTATTGTCCATGTCATCTTTTTCGGGCCGTGTCAATCAGGGGTCCTATAAGTTTTCAACTCACGAAGCCTCGTGAGTCGTCAAATGGAAGAGTTAAAGACTTTAGCTTGGCCAGTGTGGCAGAATCAAAATCTGTTTCGCGTGGACTACGCAGGTTCGAAACCTGCTGAACTACAGCTTTTTTGCTATTGGAACACACTTTGGTGTTCATTCGTGCATAGTTTGTTTAGATGTTAACCGCAGCTAGTCTTAACCTGATGGTTGCCTCGATGGAATCAAAATCTGTTTCTCTTGGATTGTGCAGGTTCGAAATCTGCCGACAATGAGTTTTTTTCTATCGGAACACACCTTGACATTCACTCATGGACGGATGTTTAGAAGCTCATTGTAGCTGGTCTTAGCCTGTTGGTTGCGTCCACAGAATCAAAATCTGTTTCTCTAGGACTGTGCAGGTTCGAAACCTGCCTACGAGAAAGTTTTTTCTATCCGAAGACACCTTGATATTCACTCGTGATGGTTTCTTTGGACGTTCACCGTAACTGCTCTTAGCTTGATGGTTACCACAACAGAATCAAAATCTGTTTCTCTGAGACTGTAGGTTTGAAACCTGCCGATGACAACGTTTTTTTCTATCAGAACACACCTTGACATTCACTCATGGACGGTTTCTTTAGAGGTCTGGTCTTAGCCCCTGTGTAAATTGTTGTTGCAACATTAATATTTACTCTCCATGACGGCGAGTCTTCCCTAGAAGCCATTACGCACATACAACATCGTCACGGCCCCACACTCACTCACTATCCTCATCTTTCAGCCCATCAGATGTGCACTCAAATCCTCCACTACATCCACTGTCATCCTCGAATGATCGCCTTGACGAGAAATAACCACTCACAAGAACCACGATATTAACTTCTCCCGTAGACCAACAGAAGGATTAGTTCAATGCGGTCCGACGACGGACAAGATAAAATCCACAACATCCTATCAGAGGTTCTCCTGCTTCAAAATTAGAACTCTGTTCTTGGGCACTTTGTCTCCGAGATCCTTGTACCCCTGCTACAGATTGTATTTGCTGCGTTGAGCTGTTGACATTCTTGCTATCGTTGATATTCGTGGGTCGCATAGCTGCAGCTGCTTCTGCCTCGGCCTCAGGAGTAATGCCATATCTCTGTAAAATTATCTGAGTGAATCACTAAGGTCCGTAATGACGACAAGCGGCTCACATCTTCCTCACGGCAAGGAGCGACATCGACGGGATGCCTGGAGATACTCACAGGAAACAAACTAAAATCCAATCTCCGGGGCTGAAGGTGTATGGGTTCCGGCACATTTGAAGATTGATTCTTGGAATACAGGAAGTCGAAGAAGTCACGCAGACGACGCGAAGGTGATGTGCCTGTTGAGCGACGAGTGCGATTGGCGTCATCACCCCAGAAGTCATTTCCCTATCTCGGCATCAGGCCAGCAAGAGTTCAGGAAGAATAAAACTGGACTCACATATCTCGCGCGGTCTCCTGTGTTGCTTTGCCGTATAGACGCGAGAGAGAACTATTGAAGCAAATAAGCGCAGGGTCATGTTGTTCGCAATAAACTAACGCACATCTCTAGTTGGAACTGCATGTCCCTGGTAAATAAGTTAGAAGAGGTATGAAAGAGAAGAAAAAATAACTCACCTTGAGCTTCACGCTGAACTCTGCATCGCCCTAACCAATATACAAGACTATTCAGAAAAGACACTGAGGAACATAATATAAACACGCACTCCAACCTCACGAGAATGCTTGAGGACTGCATCCAGGTTCCACACATAGATTTTTGCGTCCTGTCCACTGATAGCACTGGCGAAGTATTGTCCATCGGAGGACATGGCAACAGCCAAGACATTGTTGTCGTGGCAGAGTGGGTCTCCGACTTGCTGATTTGTTTCGAGGTCCCAGATACGAACTGAGTAGTCATACGATGCGCTGAGAAGATGACATCCATTGGGAGACAGACAAAGGGAATAAATCTGGCTGGTATGACCCTGAAAAACGAAGAGTTCTTCACCGTCAATCGATTGCCATTTTCGGATAGTGTGATCAGTTAAGGGTGCAAAAATGTAAGCGCCATCCTTGGACCAACACAATGATATCACCGACCAGCTATCGACCTGAGTCTCGATGAGCAGCTCGCCGTCCTTTGACCATACGCAGATATCGTCTCTATAGATACTCGCGAATTTGTCGCCTTGTGGAGAGTATTTGATTTTCATCACACCTCTCTTTATCGGAAGTGCAATTTGTCGGCCAGTGGTTGTGTTCCATCGTTCTATAGTGTCGTCTGGGCCTGGCCCGGTACTCCATCCACCTACAATTACTTCAGCCCCGTCCGGAGACCAATCAAAGCACGCCACTTCGTGACTATTTTCCTCCAATGGGTGATTTACTAAGCTCCCCTCCTTTATATTCCACAATTGTAATCTGCGATCTCCGCATTCGCATAGGACCGTCAATCAATTCGGAGACACTGCTATTCTGTTCACACCACTGCCGAAAGGCTTGCCCACAGGCTGTCCAGCTCTCGTCCACTGGTGAACCGAACCATGTAAGGTACTTATGATATTACCAGTGGTGCTCAAGCAGGCAAGGTCGTAGTTGCACCGCAATCTGCCGCACTTGATGATGCACTCTGGCATTAAACTTCCTGCAGGACGTTCTGGTATTGGTTTCTTCCACGATGTGGTCCGAGCGTTATGGTTGACGAAGTAGGACCGACCAAGCAGTGAGATGTGCCATTCGCATCCAGGAATGAGTTCCCCGGGGTAATCTTTGCTCGACCGTGAGTTTCTCGCTCTCATAATACATTTCGTCGCTTACCTAGTCGCACTCCCGGTAAAGGTCGGTGTAACGTATACATGAAGAGTTCCTCATCATGCTAAAACGGTAGTCCGTCATCAGACTTTGACTACATAGGAGGGAGTATCTCATTACCTCCTGCTTGATATTTAGTCAATCAAATGGTTTCACAATATGCTGGCTCACCTTTCTAGAGTGCATCCTGGCGGTGCTGTGCACCATAGGGTGGCGGATTCTTTTCACGTTCCAGGGGAGCAACTGGTCCCGATGACTTTGATAGCAGTCCTTGATTTCTTTGTTTCGCTAACGTGCTTGACTCAGACTTTGGGTGCAGCATGACGATGATTGGGGCGTTTGTAATGGTGGAGGTAACGAAGAGACTTGTTGGATATGCTGTACTTGCAGGTGCCCTGTGCGGATCAAAGGGGGATGCTGTGATCTTAGGATGGTTAGTTCTTTCCCGCATATTCAGCGAATCATATTTTAACGATCGAACGTAGTCAAGTCGTTCAGACTAACATTGTACAAGGTGGAATTGACCTTCACGAAACAGTATACCATCTACTATGCACATATATCATTATGATACTAAACACCAAAATTCCTAATCGATGGAGCTTATTCGCACCCCATTGGCCGCACTAGGTCCATCGTCGTCAACGACATCACCGACTCACTCTCCCATCCTCTATTTCCTATTCTCCGCTCATCCAGTGCTCCCTTCAAATCCTCCATCAAATCCTCCTCGTTCTCGATTCCATAGCTCAAACGCACTACTGATATCTTAATACCATATCAAACGTAGCGATCAGTGCATCGGCTTCAAGCTGTGGGCCACGCCTAAATGGGCCGAGCCAAGGCTGCCAAGCCGGCCTGATAACGTTTGAAAGCGCGTGGCTTTACCACTTGGTCCATCATTCCGCCACTTTGATCTTCCAGGTTTATTTTTGTATCCATTGTAGGCTTCGACGACGAACATAACATGACGGATGTCTGAATGACCGGTGAGTCGCCTTATGTCATGCTTCCAAAGCTCGGTGATACCTACTTTAGTCTTGGCGCCACCGCAAATCTGTCCTACATTTCCGTTTTCAGTGGTTTACTTTCCTGTGTTGCCGCCTTGATGGGCCAATGATGGCCATGTCAGTAGCTGATTTCAGGATAAAACGTTCGCAACTGTGCTAGTACGTCTCCCCACTTAATACTTATCTACCATTCCTACCTACTGGCCAATGTCTGGCGTGATTCACCCAGACAGTGACGACGAGCCTCGCACGGTGCGCCTAGCATGCAAAACCAAGCCCACAGCCACCAGCAGAGCGTAAGGCGTTCTATCCAAACGCCTCACGCTCTGCTGGCGAAATACTTGCACGCGTCGTTCGGGTAGGCCACTCTGCAAGACTCTCTACACCACTATAGTGAGGCACGCAAGCAGGTGTAAGCGATATGTGCAGTAGAGCAGGTGAAGGCAGGCGGTGGAGAGAGAGAAATGTAGTAGAGCAAGGGGCTTGCCAGATTCCGGGGTTGTGGTTGCACAAGACACCACCTAAACATGTTGGACGCGTCCATCAGCACATAGCAACTCAGTCCTCCCTTTCGTCTCTAGAGAGCAGTACCGGCATGTCCACCATATAAACTCTCAGCGACCGGCTACACCCATACTGTCGAGTCTGTGGCAGATGCTAGGCAAGACATCGATAATAATCAATATACATGCGAGATATTATTCATCCTGCATAATGTCTGAGTGCGCAGGTATGAAACTTTGGCGGGCGCATGTATGAAACTTTGGCGGGGAGACATTACCATTGTTGAGCATCAATTATTGTACAATAACGAGTGCTTTGGTTCGATTCTATCTCACCGTCCCAAGCAATCACTGTCTGCAACTTATTTTGATTGAAGTGCAAAATGAATCGATTAGTGACCAATCTTGTGAGCGCAGGGTGGAGAGCCTTGCGCTGCCTGATGAATGAGAGAAAATGATATGAATTTAGCTCAGCGTAACTTGTACGTCATATACTAACCTTTTGTCACTGTAACTATCGGCCTACAACACAGCTCTTCCGATCTGTCAGTACATAAGCGCGTCGTTACTCCGTAACTGTACAAAGTAAAGTGACGTACTATTGTTTGACTAGCGATATTGCTGAATAGAGTTTGGTTATACAACCATGTATCTCTTGCAGAGAAATGAAAGATCGCTTTTGGGTCCCGTATTATAACCTTGGACCGTCCAAAGACACTCTGGACCGTACTCCCTGGCAGAATGTTAATCAAGTTCAGTGTCATTCTTTGTTTTCGATGACAAACTTGCAGGAGATAGAGGGACGCCAGCACCAAAACTGAGATATATGACATTGAGCCTGGCAGGAACGAGACGAGTAAAGGTCCTTCAAGGCAAGCCAAATGTCCCTGCCGCAATGCTTGCTTTGAAACAGACCCATGGTTATTAACAACTCGGATCACTCAGTACTACCAGCTCTCAAATGCTAGTCAGAGGGCAGCAAAATGGCAAATGAGATGCCCAAAGTCATACATATAACTCCCGCTACCATGCCGCTAGCCGCATCCAAGTCATTGAGTTGGCAATAGCAAGCGCCCGCAGAGCCTATACCTCATGCATAGTCTACTTCCTGGCAACCCTGCTGTGCAATACATATCAGAGAAAGAAGGAAACAATGACGAGCGGATGGGCACAGTCGACTGTTCGTTGATATGTAATATCCGACCCGGTTAAACCAACCTTGAATCAATTCTATGCTGAGCTAACGTTGTACACGTGCCCACCGATGGATCTTATCAATTACAATATCGATGACATCCACAGGTGGGTACTGCTTGACATAAGTCACGCAGTGGAAAGAGTTGCCCGCATATGATAACCTCAGCGAGCTATCATGACGTGTCAACAACTCTTTCCACTTTTTTCCAGTCCTTCAAGTCACGACAACCGGAAAGAGGAACAATTCACAAATGCCGTGACTTGAAAGACTGGAGAACGCCAGATGATTTTGCCATCAGGACGACCATGAATGCATGATGAGTGAAGCGGAGAGTTGTACTGGTTCCATGTAACAGGACTCGGACTCGGACTCCCACGGCTTTGTTGCTGCACGCCGTCACGTAGACGGCAACACTAACACTCAGATAGGAAGAGCGCATGATTGCAGGAGCGGGAAGAAAGAGATATTCCCAAGATACAAATAGGTCGCAATATATATATGGGTAAGGTGTCCAATCAGGACAGTGCTGCGTCATAGCCTGATGATCTCCCGCGCCACCGTGACACCTTATTCCTGTATATGGTACTCGACCTATTCCCCTACAACACCAGCACTATCAGACCTATGATGTTTTCCGCCATTTTCATGTTAACAAATAAGCAGATCATCACTCATTTGAAATCACATTTTAGACTCTTTCCGTCTAGTGTTTGCCTATGACACTTGAATTCAAATTTTTTGAACTTCGCACACGAACTTATTTGGTTGCTCGAACCACTTTCTCAAAAGAAGAAAAGGCAATGTGTAAGTCAGCTCAAAAATCTTGTTGACGAAAATCAAGGGTGATTAAGTAAAAAAAGGCTAATTAAGGAACTTGACGTCTTCCTGATGACTTCCTCGCCCATACTTTCGCAGAATCAGTTTCCACTATTGGTGTCCTATTCTAAGCAATACTCTCGTCTCGCTTGACTCAAACTAAACACTGATAGGTCTATTTCATAGTGCAGAGAACCTAAAATGCTCTCATCAGCAATGGCTTCGATAAATAGTATTTTATTCACCTCGCCGGAGTACAAGTTAGTGCAGTCGGTATTGATGTTCGGGTTGTTCGCGAGCAATTTCTTGATTGGGATACCAGCCTCATTGGCAATTTTCTGGCACGTGTCCTCGGGTTGTACAACCTGGGTAACGTAGCAATCGTGGCCTTTGATTCCAAGGCATATAACCTATCCCGATGAATTCAGGTGTTTTTTAAACGTCAAAATGTCAATGTCTTACTTCTCCGGCAACCAGATCAGTGCAAGGGGGGTTAATTGTTTTTTTGTTGACCTTTGCCAACTGGTATCTGTAGCATACGTTCAATGAACAGATGAATGGCAGACACGATGGTTGTACGTACGTAGAAACATGGTATTTTGCGGAGATTGAGTCACATGTATCTCCAGGTTGAACAGTTACACTGCGAGCACAATCAGCGGAGAGTTCTACAGCAATAAATGTTAGTATGATCGAACCTCGAAGAACATGGTTACTGACTCTGAGCAGAAACAGCTGCAGCAATGGCGGCAAGCGCAATGAGTCTGGCGGCGAAGGATAAAGCGTACATGCTTAGCGAAAGCCTAGCTCAACAGTGTATCAGACAATACTGAGGTGCTTAGACGATACGAAGGGACTTAAGTATGTGCCACAAGCGATTAGCTAAGGTGGTCGGGAGGACCATTGTGCAGGAATATCACACATATGGTAAGGAAGATTAGAAACGCCTATGATCTGTAATTAATATTGTATGGTGTCGAAGGTGACGGTGATAATGGATAGTCCAAGATAGGTAGTGAATGAGCCAACGACGTGAGGAGGTCCAGAAGCATGCGAGTGGCGTTTGATGCCTTCATGCTATACGCTTGAAGGATGGGCTCCCGACGGTCGGTGATTGCCATCTTTTTGATCCGTTATGACTCGACATCCTTGTATTGTGAGTAATGCACTGCGAAAGTGGCAATGTGAATTCACCTTTGCTAATTCACGCGGGTGAACTTGGGTTCAAAATTCGCCGTACACTAATTGTGAGTAAATGGACACGATACACGGCGTTCACGGTAGACTGGGTGAAAATGAATTTGGTCGTGTAGCCTAATGACACGTCGTAGCAACGCTAGTTCCGTATTACCATCTTCACAACGTGTGAGATTTGCAAAATGAGTCGTGATGCCGAACTCGCGGTACCCTGAATCCACGAACGGAACCTTGTGAGCTTTCATTCTTGATTCCCGCGGATTCTCTGAACGCATTTGATTTCGAAACTTGAGACTCTGGTGCGAACCTGGCGAAGTCGTGCGCGTGAACCATCAGCCTAGTGCAGTACTGAGCAGTGCGCAGTCATATCTGCGACTCTCGATGCTGAGGATATTGATCGGTTTTTGATGCATTGATGAGTGTAGTAGGGATTGCGATTTACAAGTGAGGCTCGTCATTGATCTCACCTCGGCATTCATGCAAGTCGAGCTTCATGATCTTCTTCTCCCTCCAATTTTTTAAAATCTGAGCATTGTCCTCGTTGTCCTCGTTGGAATCAAGGTCACTGACCGTCGTGCTCTAGCAGACTCGTGCTATTATTTGAAGGCAGGAATGATTATAAAAGCATAAAG
>MU173103.1:0-30246 GCA_016695475.1 Suillus decipiens | reverse complement strand
TGGTGTTGGTTTCTTCCACGATGTGGTCCGACTGGTCTCTCGTCACATTTTTCGTTGCTTACCTAGCCGTACTCCTGGTAAAGTTTGTTCAGATGTCATCATGATAAGTGCCCCGTCGAGATATAGTGGTTCGTCAGCCCTCTCCCTTTCATCTGTCCACCTAGGAGGGAGTGTCTTTTTCCCTCCTACTTGATATTGAATCAGTCAATTTGTATCATAATATGCCATCCTGGCGGTGCTGTGCACCATAGGGTGGCGGAATATTTTCACGCTTCAGGGGAGTAACTGGTCTTGATGAGTCTGATAGCGGTCCTTGACTTTCTTTTCTCTGTCTCACTGATGTGCTTGACTCGGCATTTTGGTGCAGTATGACGATGATTGGGGCGTTGGTGATGGTGGAGGTGGTGAAGAGACTTGTTGGATGTGGTGTACTTTCAGGCGCCCTGCTTAGGCGATAACATGTGCAGGGGGATGCTGTAATCGGCGACCTAGGCGTCAATTGCTGGCTAGCTCTTTCCCGCATATTCCGCAAATCATATGTCAATGATCATATATTGTCAAGACATTCAGACCATGTACATTGTACGATGGAGAATTTACCTTCACAGAAGAGTATACCATATAATAGGCACATAAATCGTTACAATAATAAACAACGAAATTCCCAGTCAATGGAGCCCATTCACACCATCAGCTGCACTAAGTCGTCAACAATGTCACCAACCCACTCTCCCACCCTCTATTTTCATTCTCTAGCCATCCAATGCTCCACTAAATGCTCCACTTTTTCGATTCTATAGCTCAAACACACCACTGTCGAACCTCTCTCTACATCACTGTAGTAGGACACGCAGATGTAAGCGGATCAGGTATGCAGTGTAGGCCAGTGGTGTTGGTTAGTAGTATGGAAAGCCAGACCACCGTGCTCTACTTCCAAGGCTTCTACTTCTCAGAACCTTCTTAGTAAGGTAAATTGACCTCCGAACACCTGGTGCGACTCGCGACTGTTCGAAAAATTTAAAACTTATTGACCTTCAGTTATTTAATGCGTGTACAGGCCTGGAGCTTCGGCTGCAAGAAATATATCAGACAATGAATAATTTGTGCCTGCGAAGCATAAACCATGCCAAAACGCAATGATGGCTTCCAGATCTAGAAGTTTTGGCTCAGACAAATGTTCCACCTTGGTCACGGTGAATATCAAGGTGTGTTCCGATAAAAAACCTGGAGGTCGCCAGGTTTCAAACTCATTTTGATTCTGTTGTTGTAGCAGCCACCAGGCTAGACTAGTTGCAGTGAACTTCTGAAGAAACTATCGATGAGTCAATATCATACATGGTATGTTCTGATAGAAAAAAGCTCGGCCTCAGCAGGATTCGATCCTGCACAGTCGAAGAGAAACATGTTTTGACTACATTATAGCAACCATCTTGCTAAGGCGAGTTACGGTGAGCTGCTAAAGAAACCATCCACTAGTGAATGGCAAGGTGTATTCCAATAGGAAAAAAACTCGTCGTCACAGGTTTCAAACCTGCAGTCCAAGAGAAACAGATTTTAATTCTGTTGTAGCAACCACCAGGCTAGATCAGTTGCGGTGAACTTCGAAAGAAACCATCCATGAGTGAATGTCAAGGTGTTCCGATAGACAAAACCTCGTCGTCGGTAGATTTTGATTCTGTCGTAGCAACTATCAGACTAGACCAGTTGCTGTAAACTTTTAAAGAAACCCTCCATGAGTGAATGCCGTGTGTTCCGATAGAAAAAAAGCTTGTCGTCGGCAGGTCCCAAACCTGCACATCGGAAGAGAAACAGATTTTGATTCTATTCTGGCAACCATCTGGCTAAGACCAATCATAATGAACTTCTAAAGAAATCATCTATGAACGAATGCCAAAGAGTGTTCCAATAGAAAACTGTAGTTGAGCAGGTTTCGAACCTGTACAATCCAAGAGAAACAGATTTTGATTCTGTTGTGGCAACCACCTGGCTAAGACCCGTTAATATGGCCTTCTAAAGAAACCATCCATGAATGAATGCCAAGGTGTGTTCCGATAGAAAAAAAACTTGTCGTCGGCAGGTTTCAAACCTGCATAGTGGAAGAGAAACAGATTTTGATTCTGTTCTAGCAACCACCTAGCCAAGACCAGTTACAATGAACTTCTAAAGAAACCATCAATGAACGAACGTCAAAGTGTGTTCCAATAGAAAAAGACTGTAGTTCAGCAGGTTTTGAACCCGCGTAGTTCAGGAGAAACATATTTTGATTCTGTTGTTGTAACCACAGTGGCCAGGTTAAAGCCCTAAGTGACTCTTCCACTTGGCGACTCGACTCGCAAGACTTCCCAAGTCGAAAACTTATGGGGACCCTGATTGACACGGCCCGAAAAAGATGACATCGACAATAAAGTTCGAGTCTGAACGTCTACGAGACAATACAATTGTCTCGACAAGGGACGAAGACTGAGATAATTCTAATTCGCCATCATTAGCAGCAGGTTCAATATGATTGACATTACCACTACATTACCACTAAGGATACATGGAGTTTCTAGAAACACAGAAGGCAATCAGCAAATACTAAAAAAACGAGGACAATGAGACATGGAGGATTGGAGACGGGAGTTTCATCTTCCCACAAATGGGGGCCAAAAAACGGTGGCCACGCAGAAATCCAGTCCATCCTAAACATAACATCGCAACCTCGAACTCGACACCGGTAGTGAGAGTACAGCAATGGATCACTGAGGCCATGGGGATTTCAGCGAAACGTGAACTTGGCCGAGCGAACGAGCAATCGAAGAACACGAGAGAAGAACACGATTTAAGATCAAAAGCAAAAGACGCAGAAAGACGACCGATTTGAATGAGGTCCCAGTGGTAAAACACCAGACTTCCTGGCTTACCCAGCCCCTGCACCGACCCACGATCCACCTATGCTATTTCGACACATGAGCCGGATAATACCACGATCCTTCAACTAGACATGTCCTCGATCATGACCAACATCAGCCGCTGTCATGACCTTTGCTAGCTCCGTCCGAGGCAGCAAGTGTTGATGCCTAGAATTTTTATGAGTTGCCTTTTTGTCTAGCTTTCGTGCGAGACTCTTCTATCTGGTTTTGCGGCGAGTTTTGGGACCGTCGTTTCTCATCGTGCTTGGACTGGACTTGATCTTGTGTTTGGAGGCTCCTTGCCCGAGATTGCGCCGGCAATCCGCTGTTCCACTGTGGTAATCTACATACTTGGTGAGACAATCACTCATACGACACTACCTTATATATTGCTTGAATGCCGACAGCTTTGGCCCTGCCTGAAAAACAAGCGTGATAACGGCCAAGTAAACATTGTCCCAAAAATGAAGCTAGGGTCTTAGGCATGAACTTGTCGGCACCCATGATCATATTCCATGTAGTTGGTAACAGTGAATCGTGATGATAAGTCTTTGGGTAGCATTTTATAGATCGGTGCCTCGAAAAAAATGCGTCACCCAAGTGTACCGAGTGGTATCCTTCAGGCTTGTAGCCATCTTACATTCTGTTTCTTCTCTACTGAGCTGTAGAATTCAGTTCAGGGGCCATGGTATAGATCATGACATTATCCTGTAACACCAAAACATTAGTGTGAAAAGCGACAACAACGATGACAAAAAAACAAGACAAACACTCAGTTATATTAGCTCCATCCATTCGATCACTCAGCTCTTTGATATCGTGCTTCAACCCAGCATTTTCCCGCCTCAACTCTTCAATTTCGGGTTTCAGCCCAGCAAGCTCTTCGACCTCGTGCTTCAGCCCAACGATTTCCAGCTTGAGCTCAGCTATGTCACGCCCAATTTTCTCTTCCATTGCCTCGAATCTACGCAGAAGGATATCACTGCTACTAGCTGAGAATACATTAGTCAGATAGTGATGAATCTAAAGGTCACAGAAACACACCTGGTTTGACGTTACACTTGGCGTTCTCCTCTCTGATCAACGACGCAGCATTCTGCTGAGCCTTGACATCGCGTACTTCATTAACGGCAGATTGAAGAGCATCGACAAAGGGCGAGGGTGTCAAGCGCTGTCCTTGAGGAGGCTCCGGGTACACGACCATCGTCAGATTACCCTTCAGACCGCGTATGACTGTATTATCGTCTTTTGTAGCTGATCAAGTGGTATCAAAATAAGTATCATCATCAATATGAGGGGTAAAAATGATGTGCCTGGGTAAAAGTCGGTACAGTCGGGGTCTAAGGAGACAGACGGCACACCAGGCAGTACATTCAAGTGATCCCTGATCGCCACCATCCCCTCTTCCTTAGCTCTGGCAACAGTGAGACTACCTGGTAAGTCTATGGATTTCTGCAACTTCGTCTCTGCATAGAGCACTACAACTTGTTTGCGATCGGGTGGCATGGTCTAGTAGGTGGTCCCTGTATCCTTGACAGTGGGCCGAAACCCAGGAGGGCGAATTCGTCCAGGCACGCTGAAGGAAATATATCCGTCAGCTTTTTCACACGCCAGTACTTCAGAACTGTCTTTGCCAACTATCTACCTCTGCTCATGTCCTTGTGTCTAGAAAGTTGGATGCGCAAGAATAACTATTCGCAAGAACCACAATACTAGCCTCTCCCAAGCTAGACCCAACGAAAGGACTAGTTCGATGCAGGTCGACGACGAACAAGATAAAACCCACAGCATCCTATCAAAGGTTCTCCTTCGAAATCAGAACTTTGCTCCTGAGCACTTCGACGTCCTTGAGACCCACGTGCCCCCGCTATAGCTTGCACTTGCTGCGTTGAGCTGTCGACATTGTTGCTATTCGTACGTTGCATAGCTGCAGCTGCTTCTGCATCGGACTCGGGGGTAATGCCATATCTCTGCAGAATTTTAAAATGATATCACAAAGAGCAGCGAAGACAAGCAACTTACGTCTTCCTCGCGGCAAGGAGCAACGTTGACGGAACGCCTGGAGATTCTCACAGGAAAGAAGTTGAAATTCAATCTCCGGGGCTGAAGGTGTATGAGTTGCGGTACATTTGAAGATTGATCCCCGGAGCGCTGGAAATTGAAGAAGTCGCGCAGACGCCGCGGAGATGGTGTGTCTGCTGAACGACGAGTGCGGTTGGTGTCATCACTCCAGAAGTCATTTCCCTGTCTCAGTGTCAGGCTAGCAAGAGCTCAGGAAGAACTGGACTCACATATTTCGCCAAGCCCTTGTTGTTGCTCTGCTGTCTAGGCGCAATAGAGAACTTATGGAATAAATGAGCAAAGAATCAAGCTGTTTGAAATCAACAAGCGCACATCTCTAGCTGGAGTTACACCTCCCTGGTAAAGAAGTCAGAAGAGGTAAGAATGAAAAGGAAATCAACTCGCCTTGAGCTTCGCGTTGAACTCTGCATCAATCTGACCGAGATACAAGACTACTTAGCAAAAATACTGACGAAAGTAATATAGAGACGCACGCCAACCCCACGAGCGTGCTTGAGTGCTGCTTCCAGGTTCCACACATGGATCTTTGCATCCTTTCCAGGGATAGAACTGGCAAAGTAATGTCCATCGGAGGACATGGCAACATCCGTGACTTTGTCGTCGTGCCAGAGTGGGTCTCCCACTTGCTGATTGGTCTTGAGGTCCCAGATGCGAACTGAGTAGTCATCTGAGGCACTGAGAAGATGGCATCCATCGGGAGTCAGACAAAGAGATTGGACGATTTTGGTATGACCCCGAAAAACGGCCAGTTCTTCTCCGTCAATCGATTGCCATTTTCGGATCGTGCCATCAGATGAGCCAGAGAAGATGTATGCGCCATCCTTAGACCAACATAACGACCACGGCCAGTTGTCTCCCGTGATCTCGATAAGCAGCTCGCCATCCTTTGACCACACCCAAATTTTGTCTTTACAGCCACTTGCGAATTTGTCGCCTTGTGGAGAGTATTTGATTGTCTTCACCAGTCTATTGTCTTTCTTTATCGGGGGTGCAATTTGTCGGCCAGTTGTCGTGTTCCATCGTCGTATAGTACCGTCTTGGGATCCACCTGCTACTTCCGCTCCGTTCGGAGACCAATCGAGGCACATCAGTCCGTCACAATGCCCCTCCCACGGGTGACCTACCAAGCTTCCCTCCTTTATATTCCACAGTCGTAATCTGTCATCTACGCATTCGCCTACGACCATCAATCCATCCGGAGACACCGCTATTGTGTTTACAACTCCTTCATCGCTGCCGAAAGGCTTTCCCACTGGCTGCCCAGTTCTTGTCCACTGGCAAATTGAACTGCCATCCGAGGTACTCATTATATTATCAGTGGTGCCCAAGCAGGCAAGGTTGTTGTTGAACCACGAGCTGTCACACTTGATGATGCATTCTGGCATCAAACTCCCTGGTGGACGTTTTGGTGTTGGTTTCTTCCACGATGTGGTCCGATTGTTGTGGTTGACGAAGTAGGACCGACCGAGTGGTGAGATGTGCCATTCGCATCCAGAAATGAGGTTCCCGAATAAGTCTACGCTCGACCGTGAGTTTCTCGCTCCCATCGCACTTCTGGTGCTTACCTAGTCGCATCCCCGGTAAAGGTGGTTGAGGCGTCGACATGAAGAGTGCCTGATCATAATAATATCGTCGTTCGTCATTCCCTATCGACTTATTTTCTGTCCACATAGGTGGGAGTGCTTCATTCCCTCCTGTTTGACATTGAATCAGTCAATTGATTTCATAGTACGCTAGCTCACCTTTCCAAAGTGCATCCTGGCGATGCTGTGCACCATAGGGTGGCGGACTCGTTTCGCGCTTCAGGGGAGCAACTGGTCTTGATGAGTCTGATAACTGTCCTTCATTTGCATTTTTCTCTTTCGCTGACGTGCTTGACTCGGCCTTTGGGTGCAGCATGACGATGATTTGGACGTTGGTGATAGTAGAAGTAATCAAGAGACCTCTTAGATATGTTGTACTTACAGGCGCCTTGCTCAGGTAATAACCTGTGCAGTCTGATGCTGTGATCCTATGCGTCAGTCTCTAAATAGTTTAGTCACTACCCAGCTCTTTCATGCATATTCAGCGAATGGTGATCATATAACGTCGATACCTCCAAGCGTGTATTGTATGATGCAAAATTAACTTCACATAACAGTATACCATCTACTAGGCACATAAATGAATACGATAATGAACACAAATATCTCCAATCAATGGAGCCCATTCGCACCATCAGCCGCACCACTTCCATCATCGCTCACATCCGACGGTGTCACCAACCCACTCTCACACCCACTATCCTCATCCTCCAGCCCATCCAACGCTCCCCTCAGATCCTCCACCAAATCCTCCACCTCCTCAATCCCACAGCTCAAACGCACCAACCCCTCAATACCCAACGCCTCACGTTCCGCCGGCGGGATACTCGCATGAGTCATCCGCGCAGGTAACTCAGCGAGACTCTCCACACCGCCCAAACTCTCAGCAAGCGTGAACAGCTTCAGTTTCGGCAAAAGTGCCTCTGCACTTCTTGCACCGCCACGTAGACGGAATGAGACCATCCCGCCAAAGGGTATACCATGCGCAAGCGTAGACGACGGTAGGGTACTAAGGAACTGTTGTGCATGTGGGCTGAGGGACCTGTGTGCTAGGGCATGCAGCGGGTGCGAGGCAAGACCGGGATAGATCACGTGCTCGACCGCAGGGTGAGAAGTTAGGAAGGAGGCAATGCGGAGTGCGTTCAGACCGTGGGCTTTCATCCGTACTGCGAGGGTTTTCGCGCCACGCTGGGCCAGCCAACAATCAAATGGACTCGGAACGGCACCGTGGGCATTTTGGAGGAAGCGGAGTTTTTGGACGAGGACGTCGTAGTCTCTGTCTGGTGTGGACGAGGAAGGGAGGATGGCAGCGCCCATTACGACGTCGGAATGGCCGTTGATGTACTTGGTGAGGGAGTGAATGACAATATCAGCACCTTGTAGGAGTGGCGAGCCATAAAATGGAGATAGGAACGTATTGTCAACGAGAACCAGGGGCTTTGATGGCGCCCGGTGAGCAAGGGCGACTATACGTGGAATATCTATTAATCGGAGGGTGGGATTGGTTGGTGATTCGATCCAGATAAGCTGAAGCGTTGACGTAAGTGGCTGGCTAAATTTAACTGATGAAAGACGAACCTTGGTGTTCTCCTTTATAGCACCTAGTACTTCATCGTCTGTTGTGTTCTCCAAGTCTACAAACGTCGACTCGGTACCCATGGTTTCCTTTGCGACTCTCGTGAGGTACCTGAATGTACCGCCATAGACATCGTTCACGCTCAAGACGTGTGCGTTCGGACCAAGAGACTGCAAGATAGTCGCTGTGGTCGCACTGCCAGAAGCAAACGTAATAGCATGTCCTGCGCCTGCTTCCAGGCCCACAAGCGTGTGCTCTAATGCATCCCGATTCGGATTGCCAGAACGAGAATATTCAAAGCCCTACACACATCATAAGTATGTTGCGGTATTCCATGGAGTCAGACTGGAACACGGACCTTGTGCACGCCCACCTCATCTTGTTTGTATGTCGTACTTAGCGATATGGGGGGGATGACAGCGCCACTTGTGGGGTCTGCCTCCGAACCTATATGAATAGCTCGCGTAGAAAAACCAAACTCAGGTGAGCGCTTCAAGTGATGCTTGGCGGCATTTGTGCCATTTGCATGCCCGTTGGCGTGGCCGTTTATGGAGATGGTCATATCGCACTATGGTATCGATTATGTCGGGTAAAGCTTTGTGAGATAAAACTGGGGAAAGATGGAGATGTGCGGTACAGAGATAAAGGTGACTTTATAGGTACGTGTACGCCGGCAATTTAAAGGGAAAATTTTTGCCTCCATTGCATTGGCTTGCAATGATGAATGATTGCGAGCTCGATGGCGAAGTTGCTGACAAAGCACTTGGTGCCGAATCTTGTTAGTAACCACCTTTAGTTACATACTTACTACGACTGACTCAGATTTCCATAAGCATGATTCATAGTCTCCGCATATACCGCGGCCCGGCCCAATTCTATTGCACAGCAGTAGTGGTGTCGTACACAGCAGCCGGATGGCCTCTTAGAATGCACGAACTTATCAGTAGGAGAAGATCTTGGCCATCCACGTTCGTGGCACTGACTCATTGCGTGGCGGGCGCCAATTGTACTATCATAGTTTTTCAATTGTTATTTTAAACCTATCGTCGTCTAATGGTAAGTATATCTTTCTCATTTCAGGTGCCAGCATGAGTCTGGACCTGGAAGATGCATCGATGATCTATGACGTGTGAGCTCGCGATTCACCAGGAGATTCTTCCCAGCACCGTGGTTAGTCTCTCCATAGATGAATGAAAATAGTCGTTTCTTCTATACTGCAGTAAAGTTATCTTGACGACTTTGCAGTATCGTAATTCTCTCTCCTTTCAGTAGCTCGATAACCGAGATTTAAAAATAACAATGGACTACAAATGCCCCACTTCAAGTAAGTACCTTCCTGCGGCGGGTATGTAATCGACTCAAGTAGTACTGCGAACTCAGGATGAAGGAAAGGAAACATACTAATTCAAACATAGTATAAAGCATTTCCGCTAACAATAGAGAATTGTAATGCTGCTTATGGGTTCGGCGGGGAATTGACGGACTACCAGAGAGAGATGAGTGAGTGGGAGTTGTTCACTGAAGATACGTAAAGTAAGGACAGGTTTATATATCTAAGGGAGTGGCTGTATTGGTATAACGAGAATTCTATAACCGGTAGTACAAAGGGAATCCCATAGCTAGAGAAGTGACATCCCTTACAGAATGTTGGCGGCTGGCCTATGACTAAAGTGCGTCATTGGGCACTGCACCATTGAGTCCGGTTTGGTCGTCAATGCCAGCAGGAAGATTACTATACAATAGTTGTAGTCAATTCGATACACTCCTGCAGGTTCAAGTTCTGCCGCCATGTGACAGCAATAGTAACTGTGCCAGATCGATTAGAATCCTGCTTTTAAGTATATGTGGGATATAAAAGCCTCGTCATACAGTGATTGTTCCCCATCCTCGAAAGTTCCCCCTCAGAAGATTCTATATCACCTCGCACAGAAAATGCACGCCGTTGTTATTATTGCTTTGACAGCACCCATGCTTGTCAGGGCATGTTCGTACAATGGTCCTTGCATATCAGATTACGATTGCCGCTGTGGCACAGTTTGTGGAGATGCTGACGTAGGTTGTTGTACAACTGGGATTCAACTATCTGCATGCCTTAGGGTGGAGGCATGACCTGTCAAGGTTGAAAATTGAGCTGGCCGCCCAAGCAGCACATCGCGGCAGTGAGTCATATTTATGCTTTTGCTTTGATGTCATGCAATACCTAGTTCAGAGTCAATCAGTACGGTTTTTTTCAAACAAATTTTCGTACCGCTCAAGCAATGTCATCAGTAAATTGAAGACGCCTTGATAGGTCAAGTAGCCAGGGACTGTAGAATGATATTACCTTGCTAGTCAAGGTTTCTAGCACCTTTAATTTGTTGATCACATATTCTCCAGTTGGTTGCCCGTCCTACAGGCTTTGAGAGTTTGATTAGTTAGTACTTGCCTTCAAACAGGCTAAAGAAAGCTTGGCCAACCGAGAGTGTAAATCCAAAAGGTCGGCCCGACGTCGAAGTTAAAATGTAAAAAGGTTCAGAATGATTCGGGAAGGCCAAACCAAACCATTTGGTAGAACGGAGAACCGTTCTCCAGTCCGGTTCTACACCGGACCGCAGCACTGCACTACCTGAGTATGGAATGCCTGAAACCCTGGGTAGTAGACGTCTCAGCGCACTTGAAATTCGGAAGGATCAACGATGTCTGCGTTGGTGTGCCCGACAATACCAACATTGGTTAGCACAATCCTTGAAGGACATTCTCTTTTGTTGCTACATTGAGCCACTAAAAATGCACTAGCGAGAAAAATGGTCTCAGTAGGAACTCACTTTGATGCTCCATACAATTTCTGTGAGGATACCAAAATTTACATAGCTGATTACTATGTAAATAATAACGCAAAAGGCTGCTCGCAGCCAAACCCAGCGGCTGCGGTCGCTTTTTCAAGTCATGATGCGAATCACTTGGTGTGACAGACAAGTATTCTACAGATAAACCCAGACGAATTGTGAGATGGAGATGAATGCTACAAATAAAAGATAATACACAAACGTCGCAGAGCACGCAGGCACACCAATAGACTCCCACTTAGTACAAGTACGGGCTAATGTTCGTAAGTGCTAGAAGTATGTTCCGCAGTAGTCAAGAGAATTCTTGAGTCGTATAGCGTTCCCTGAGTGACTCGACCAGAAAATGCGCGCATAGAATTGGAGGACTAAAGGGCGTCGTTTCGTATTAGTCAACATAGCTATCAAGAAATGCGATTCTCCCCTTCCTCAATATCATAATGCATGCTTAGTTGTGGACGCAGTGAATCGCACCCTTCATATGCTTGATATAAAGAAGAAAGTCCTGCACCAACATGATGAGAAATAGTTTCCCGAGGGTCTTCAATGAACGGATTTTCATCTACCGAAGGTCCATGGGCAATCACCGGTGTAAAGAAGAATTCTCTACAAACGATCATTCATATGAAAATGATGTGGATGAATATACGTACTTCCAGGCTGAAGATTCCAATCATGGCCATCGGAGAGCCGAGCGATGTCTATTTCTGAAGGCCGGAGAAATCGAGATCCATCGAACCTCGCATTTACAAACGCAAGCTAATCACGACCAAGCTCAACATCGCACACATCATATAGACGGGTCGAAAGGTCTGTCGGGAATTGTACCAACCGCCAACGTAGGAACGCGCGTCGAACTGTCTACAACCACCGTCTGGTGATTGGAGCTAATTCGACATCGCAATCATGACAATGACACAGTCGAATCAAGACTCGCATCATCCACACGAATAAGCAGAGTTATCAAAGAAAGAAGTGAGGACTTCGTAAGGAGACATACATAAGTAGTCGAAGACTGCTAACATCAATGTTCACAAAGGCGACGAACCATTCAGAACCGTGCGAACCAAACACCACAAACAGATGTGTTTAGTGGATTTTTCATCTGGTCGAAGTGTTTTCACCACAAAACCCACTGCTGCCGTTACACATAGCGGGAATGATGATGCAGGCAAATCCTTCATCTTTTCTTTGTCGAGCCCCTTGATTACCAGCGGCCATGTTACAATGGTGCCTGCCAGTTTTCGCACATCTTCACGGATGGTAGCTGAACAAAGGATCGACCATCTCTGTCAGTCCCAATCTCGAAGGTTTCAATGTTCATCGACCTGAGCAGCCTGGAACGCAAACTTCCTCCAATCCAGATCCTGTATAATCCATTTGATAGCCCGAGTATCTTCAAAACCGAGCTCCATCAGGCGATCCGCTTCGTCGAGAAGTAACCATCTACATTTTCCAAACGTTGAAAGAAGATGTATTTTGCAGGTGATCTAGTAGTCGACCTGGGGTAGAGATAAGAATGGGTACGCCTTACCGTAGACGCGCTTTCTCGTGCGCGTGAGTTGCGCTTCTGCTTAGCAAATTAACCGGTATAATGTATAAAACCCTTCTGTTCGCCCTGTGAACATGGCTTAAGCATTAATAGCGCCTCTAAGGCACTGAATCTTTTTTACTAATTCATGAGGAGGTGTGATGATGATGGCGAGTGTTCTATCGAGCGGTCGATGTAGGAGTGTGTACTGAGGGAGAGAGGACCCTGGACTATAGGTGGGAGGAACGACATGGTCTTTCCAGAGCCAGTTTGTGATTGTATAAAATACATCGCGTGCAATCATGGCCTCAGAAGGGGGGTTCGTGAATACAGGAAGGGCAACAAGTTGAACAGACGTCCGTTTTTGTGATATTCATACTAGATTGTAGGCAAGCGGGTCTAACTGATTCAATCTTGAGCCTGGACCCAATCTGTGAGAAAGATTGGTGTTTGGTATAAGCGGTGACTTATCGGGCGAAGCTCATTGACATAGATAACCCATTACAGTATGATAACAAGAGATCGAGCAACCATGAACTTGGTCAAAGTTTCGTCCCTCAGGAAACGGAGGTCCTTCATCAATATCGGAGGGTGAAAGATGGAGGGAAGACCTAGGGGTGACTCTCCACCTCTCCCTGTCACTGTGCTCAAGGAATCATCAAAACAATACCGAATGACAGATTGAAATAGTTATAGAAGGAAGTGATAAGATAACAAGGTTGCACGAGTGATGTACTTGTAGTCGTGAACAGCGTATTACTGAGATATACGAGTGGGTGAATATATTGGCAAGGTGCGCGAGTTGAAATCTTTTATGAGCTGCGGGTAGACAAAGTCGGCCGTGAACGAAACTGGACATGGAAGAGATTTTATTTGTTTCATAGCAAGGTGTAGACGTGCACGAAAAATTGAACAGTTCCTAGTCCGATGTCGACGTCAGGTGAATGTCTGTTCGCATCATCTGAACAGCCGAAATCGAGTGCTTGGGCGAGAGTGGCGTCCTACATACCAGTGCTGCCGGTAAAGAAAGGCCTCGATAGCTACTGTGGACAGGAGAAAATTGCACCAGGGACCAAAGGAAAACTGTTGTTAAGGTGCGTGCATGGAAACGATTAGTATAGGCAACAGGCGGCACGTACTTGTGACTGCGACTACAGCACCAGGAACCGTTAGTAGATATTGAAACTGCATATCGCAGGCTCTCAAATCAAAGATAAAACTGTTAGCAAGCGGTAAGCAGATTGAGGATGAGTCGTCAGGAAAAAATGCTCAAATTCCTGTACTTGATATGACCATACCTGTTGCCCTACGCCGAGAAGTACATGCAGGCGCATTTGTGTCCTGTGGAAGATCAGAATCGCATTGTTCTTCAAAAAATTGGGACGGTATCTCAACTACTTAGTATTGACAGGCATCCCAAGTGGACACCAAACTGAGTAGGTTCGGGCACTAGGCAATGACATTTCACAATGAGTTCGTCGATGAGTCGAAATGATGTTGAGATTTCGCGCGTGTTATGCGACCGACGAGATTCCATCATGTCATCATGATGGTATCGAAAGACGGCAATCTTGGTTTTGTCAGGAATGAAAGCTGTTGCCAAATATAACTTGGAGTTCAGACTGGGAAGTGACTCGGACCACTCGGTACTAGGAGCGGAGCTTATGTAAGTTAGATGCCAAACTACTAGTGTCTACAGATGAGACTCTTTCACAACGCATGATATCAGTGTAGCACTCGCCTTCTTGAAGAAAGAAGGTGGCCTTGGCAACACTGCAGTGTTTCGTGGCGTGGAGCACAATCACGATGATGAGTGATCTAGAGGATCACACATATGCATGGCAGTACTGCATCTCCCTGGATCTGTAGTTTCAAATGTTCAGTAATCTCTAAACACCGTTCTCACGTGGCTGCACAGCTTGCAAGCAGCTAGACGGCGAGCGCCCACTTGTCTTTCAACTGCATTCTACAACCATCCACTGCATAGCATAATAGCTTGAAGCATTTATATTATCTTCATCACGTTGCCATCAACAGCTAGATCATTCCCCGACCTAAGTCTTGTAGCTTTGTTTCAAATCATCGTGCGTCGTATCATTTATAACCATACCCTCGAATAGCTACTAGCTAGTACTTTCAGGTGGTTTATTGCACCTCTCATATTACATCCTTCGTCAATGAGTGACGATCAATGTGAGTGCTTTCATCTCTTGTCTCTTGCATGCTCTCTGACCTCTTTGACAGTTCTTGAAGGATCTTGGGCGAGGCTTTCCAAGGTTGCTGTTAAGGGTGCTCAGTACAACTCCCCTGAGCGTCATCCCCACCCGAAATGTTTGGAAGGAACCCGGGTGGATCTCCTCAAATATATTCACGGATTCCTGGATGACCCAGAAAAGAGTCAGCTTATTTGGCTGCATGGCACGGCCGGTGTGGGAAAGTCTTCCGTTGCATTTACAGTAGCTGAAAAGATGAGAGGTCCAAAAGTGACCGAAGAGACGAATGTCGAAAAGCGGCTCGGGGGAACCTTTTTTTTTCACGCGAGAAAACGGAACGTCGCACAGCTGGATATTTTTTTGCAACGCTTGTCTACCAGTTGGTCACCAATTTTCCAAACATCCGAAAGGATGTGAGCAGAATTATCCGCGACAATCCCGCTCTGCTCGATCCAAACACACCTCTCTGCGACCAAATGGAGGCTCTATTTCTCAAACCTCTACGGTGGCTTCGACTCAGGTTGCACGGGTGTCTACCTTTATCGTTTGTTGTCGATGCACTTGATGAATGCACTTCCAAACCAGAGCTTACCGATCTCATCCTTTCCCTTGCGCAGGCTCTCCGTGATCCTGATCTGCCAGTGACTCACATTCTACTCACAAGTCGCTCAGAATCGCATATTAGCAAAATTTCTCAGAGTGACGAGGTGCGCCCATTGGTGCGTGAGATACCCGTGAGAACTTCTGGGGAGAGTGGCATGATCTCGTTAGACGGCGCAGACGTTGATAACGACATCTGTACTTTCTTGCGACATTCCTTCGGAGAGCTGGAAAGTCGCCATCCCGATTTCCCTCAGCCGTCGGAGGTTGACCTTGCAAAGCTGGCGAGCCGAGCGGGCAGACGTTTCATCGTAGCGTCTACGATGATGAAGATGGTGATCCCCATGATCGGCTACAGCTGATGCTTGAGCTAACAAGCGAGCTGCTACCAGGAACGGAGGTGTACAAGTTATACGATTGTATCCTCTCTACATGTGCCGACCCCAAGAGGGCATACTTGCATTTGTCCATTGTCGCTGCTCTCGCAGACCCTCTTCCCATCTCGCAAATCTCAACACTTCTTGGCTCTGGTCTTGGTAGAGATGTGGAGACAACGCTGATACAGTTACGGTCTGTCATGGATGTTCCTACAGACAGTACTCTCCCCGTGAATATCTATCACTCGTCCATTCGCGATTATGTCTCGGACCCTTCAAACTGCAGCCTCCCTCAAGTGCGCGATATCACATCACCTCACTCCCTACTTGCACATTGCTCTCTCCGTTTGATAACGGCAATTCCAAAAAGCACGGCTCTATTGGATGCACTCTCAGACTGAAGAAGCAAAGAAAAGCTATGCAACCTGAGGAGCCCCATAGGTTAAAAGACTCATTAGCGTTCTTTATTCAGCCACCAGGGCCACTGTCAGCTGTCATCTGTATGTTGTGGCTTCGAGGAGATCGCACTTCAGATCTAGAGTTTTGGTTGGGAACTGCGAACGGGTATGCCTGGCTGAAGATCCGGGCAGGACAAGACTGGCTGCAGACCAGGGGAGAACGAAACTGGCTGCAGATCAGGGGAGGACGAGACTGGCTGCAGTCCAGGGGAGGACGAGACTGGCTCCAGACCCAGGGAGGACGAGAGTGGTTGGACACCCAGAGGGGAGACTGGATATACACCCGGGAAGACTCGCTGTACACCCTGGGAGGAAGATACTGGCCACAGACCAAGGAAGGACCATACTGGCTGCAGACCGAGGGAGGATCATACTGGCTGCAGGCCCATGGAGGACCATGCTGGCTGCAGACGCAGAGTGGACGAAGCTGGCTGCGGAGTCAGAGTGGGAAAGGCTGGCTGCAGACCCAGGGAGGACGAGAGTGGGTGCAGACCGAGGAAGGACGAAAGTGGGTGCAGTCAGGAGGATACTTGCTACAGACCCAGGGAGGACAAAAGTGGCTGCAGACCAGAGGAGGAAGAGACTGGCTGCAGACTGAGGAAGGACATGAGTGGCTGCGGACTCAGGCAGGACGAGAGTGGTTGCAGACCCAGGCAGGACAAGACTGGCTGCAGACTCAAGGAGGACAAGACGGTCTGCAGATCCGGGCAGGACGAGACTGGCTGCAGATCTGGGCAGGACGAGACTGGCCGCAGACCCAGGAAGGACAAGACTGGCTGCAGACCAAGAGAGGACGAAACTGGTTGCAGACCCAAAGAGGACGAGACTGGCTGCAGACCCAGGCAGGATGTGACTTGTTGCGGACCGTGGGAGGACGAGACTTGCTACAGACCCTGGCTATGCGAGACTTGCTGCAGACATTGGCAAGACAAAACTTGCTCCAGACCCTGGCAGGAACAGACTTGCTGCAGACCCGGGCAGGACCAGACTGGCTGCAGACTCCGGGAGGACTTGACTGGCTGCAGACCCTGGTAGGACGTGACTGGCTGCAGACCCGAGGAGGACGAAACTGGCTGCAGACCTTACTGCAGTCCCAGACAGGACAAGACTGGCTGCAGACTCCAGGAGGACTTGACTGGCTGCAGACCCTGGCAGGACGTGACTGGTTGCAGACCCGAGGAGGACGAGACTGCCTGCAGACCTTGCTGCAGACCCAGGCAGGATAAGACTGCCTGCAAACACAAGGTGGGAAAGACTGGCTGCAGACACAGGAAGGATGAGATTGGCTGCAGACACAGGATGGACAAGAGTACTGGCTGCAGACACAAGGTGGGGAAGACTGGCTGCAAACCCAGGGAGGACGAGATTAGCTGCAGACCCCGTGTGGGCTAGACTGGCTGCAGACTCCCCATGGTCAAGCATGGCAGTCCACTCCTGCCGCCTCTGTCTGGGTGACAATGGGAGAATTCTTGAGGACATCGAAAGCAGTCAACGAATATATCATTGCCAGCGATCTGCCAGCTTTTCGAGTAATCCAGCAGTTCAAGACCCTGCCAGATTTCTTGATGTTCCCAGTTTTCCTGGCATTAAGACACCAGCATCATTCCACCTCTGCATTACCAACAAGTTTTCTTCTACCACAGAAGGAGATAATCTATGCTATAAGTGCCTTTCAGAGTTTTGCAAACGAAGCACTGTATTGCAGTCGGACAGCTTCCGATGCTCTCAAGTACGCCTGTCATAACTGGGCCGTACATCTCTCGCGTGCTCCTAATCCATGGGATGCCACGCTCGATCACATATTCCAGGTTTTTTGGAATGATCATGTCATCTCCTGGTTGGAAATGGAGTGGTGTTTAAACGGTCTACGATCTTGCCTTGTCATCTTATCTGAGGGGCAGAGATTTGTAAAGGTGTGTTTCAATGATTCGAGGTAGCCACAACTCATGCCTTATGTTCCATTATATTTAGTCCATGACATGACGCCTTGGAATTCTTTCTTATCTTCAGTCCGGACTCTTGAGCCGTGGACGCGCAACCGATCGCTAGCCCTCACCTCGAGCTCTTGAGTAGTGGCATGTATAAAATGCCTGTTCGCGTAATTATAGAGGTCGTCATGAGCGCAGTTTGATGACGGGACTATGTATTTTTGCCTTGTTTGGATCATAGCGCGGTTCTACCCATCTTGTGATGTATAGTATTTTATTATAGCCCACCACGTCGCCAATACTGTATAGAAGTAGAGAAACTGAAAACCTTGCCATCTGACCACAATTGATAGTTATGGAGAAGTGAATCCAGGGCAGCGCCCGATGAAATCTGAAATTCATCGGTCCCACTGCGAGTCATCTTGCCGCCCTTCTTGGAAAACTGGCCCTGCGCACGTACAACATTTGCATTCATTTCTCTGCGCCACCGACATCGTGTTGCTCTGTGAGTTTAGCAGGACGCAAGTTACGACTTTTGGGTGCACTGGTCGTTTTATTCCTTCTGTCCGAGTCGGTAATCGTCTTCGGTGCTTCACGCAAGGTGAATGCTTTTGCAGGATGACCGATGTCAAGGTGTCGGACATGGAATATATACTTCTCATTTGAAGGATGGGTCATATATACTCTAGTATGCGAAGGAGTGCTCTCTGGGCGAGTATTCAGCAAAAAGGCGTCAACGCACGGCATCTCTCCAAATCAAAATTACCTTTGCGCCGCAAAAGTACCCCTCAAAAGCAAGTTGCACTTCTGTTGCATGCACCTTGTACTCGGAGCCTTTTCCACCAAAGCCCTTTGCCAACACACACTCTATGCTTGCCTCTCCATGAGTGACGTTGACTTTGTCATCGTCAGAATTATCTCCCATCACACCGCCCCTCATCTTCCCATTTACGCATTGCACCCATTCAGATTCGTTGTGCGCGACGATGCTCCATGTTTTACCACCCTTTCCTGCACGTGCTGTCTGGCTCATATGTCCACCTACTTAGTCGTGCCGCCTTAGGTGCATGTCGTACTACATGACTGCGCGAACAAGATAGGTCCTGAGACCACGGGATGCCACGGATGTGCAAAGGAGAATAGATGACGCAGGAGCAGATTTCTTTGGGACGTGAGTTCCTATTTTGGCACATTCTTTAGTGTTACATATGTAGACTATGCACACTCCCCGATCAGTATGCGAACAAACTCAGCCTCATACCCAAACGTTGAACGACAACCCTCTGAGATTAGTATGCTGCTGTCAAATATACCAAATTCAGACGTATTGGTTGGCACAGTCCTCAAAGAACATCATGTTCTATTCCTGCATTGAGCCGCGAAAAATACAGCTTAGGAACTCACTTAGATTGTCCTTCCATAAAATTTCTGCGAGTGCAGTGTGCACCAAAGTTTACATAGTTGGCTACTACAGCCTAGTTTTATTTTTGAGGATGGGTGCTCGGTAAACAGGGCTAGACGCGGATACTCTGTTTTGGATACAACAGTCCAATGTCATCAATAGATGGCCCGCTTGTCTGACGCAACCAAGCCCATGACGTAGGATGCAATGGAGCAATTTCCAGTCCCCTCAAATAATATGGGCAGCATAATAATAAGTAACCAAGAACTTACAATTGATCTTGAGAGTGCTATCTCGTGGGGAAACGTACAATAATACTTAATCTACACATATCAGTCCACCATATTAACGAGAAATACTTCCTCTCCATCGATGCTGCTGGTTCGATCCCATTATTCAACCCTCTTCCATCAACAATAGCACAACTAACCGCGACATCCTAAATAGGGTGTGTGGTATGCAGCACGTCATCGCCAGAATCCTTCTGGGACACCTGATGTTCCAGGTCTTGCGCACCGCCAATGCGCAGCTTCGGGTAGATTCCGTGGCGTATATGGGATTCAGGAGATTTGACAACATCTGCGTTGTCCTGTACATAGTATCGGGCGTTTAGTAGCGCAATGAATGAATTCACGTATACTTGAAACGGTACCACTCATTAGTATGATCCTCGGAGAATATAGTGTTCATACATTTAGGCGCTAGAAAATCAATAGCGAGAAAGACGAAGGTCTTTGGTAGCAATGCACACTTTCGGGGAGCATCAGAGACATTTAGCAATAGTACAACAGACGGGACCTCACTGCAATGATAACCATAATTAGGCAAACACTGTAAAAATGTAAGTCGCGGTACTATTGGGTAGCGGGAGAATCGAATACATCGTTATTGAGCCTGTACTGATGGTATAAAACACAAGCTTCACTAAGAATGAATCGGTTCTAAGCGATTTCAATTAGCATACCAGATGGAGATTACTCCAAATTACTGCTCACCCTGTAAATCCAGTACGAGAAGCAACCAGGAGATAACATAGTGATGATGCAATGACGATATCAGCAAAAGCAGCAGAGCCCACAACCCCATACGTCCACCATTCGATTCCAACCAAATCCTTGAACAAATGACACTTATATCTACTCGCTTTGTCAACGTATGCATGAAGCAATGGAACTGTCTCACTCACATGGCCCAGACAACAGCTGTAATAAAATTTAGCAATGAGCCGATATTGATAATACCATTGAATTTTCAAGATCTTACGAATACTGACGCCTGAAGAAATTGCCTCAAAAATCAAGTAAAGAACATTCGCGGGCGACAACTCACCTGAGCATATAACCACGAGTATACCCTGGTAGTGAATCAATAAAATTAAATATCACACCAATTGCAAACACACGAATGCTACAGCCGGGAGAACTCTTGATCGGCCTTTGCTCACTAGGTTATCACATTAGGTAATGCGCAAATTTATGATGGGAAACAATTACATATCCATATGCGATGAATGTACGAACTATGGTCCAAATTAGACTTTTCCATGTAACAGTGCAAATCGAACTCACAAGTGTACCACGGGAACGATAAGAACCTGTGAAGGGTGTGAGGTACGGATCACCGCGACTCGCAGAACGTGGTACTAGATACGACATACGTTGACTAATACCTGAAGCTGCAAGCCCATCAATACTAATGGAGGATGCGGAAAGGGCTGAACTAGAAACTGACTTTGAAACTCCACACAATTTCCGTCAGCGCACTGAAGTTGGCGTAGTTGGTCACTAAATAATGGTAGGCACAATGGACAAGCAATGCCAGGTGTAGAGCATCCGATATCCTGCAAGATCGAAGTAGTGCTGTGAGATTGACGTGCTCGGGAATTGCCACCAGAAGGAACACCTACCAAAGCCAGATAACCTGAAACAGAACTGTTGAATCACTGGATTAAGAAGTGCAGTACAGACATACAACCAGCTTATACAATGTTATACTTGTCCCCTTATGTGTTTGACAGTATATAAAAGCTTGAAGGTTGGTTAGACCAAAGAGACTGTCCCGCCAATTATGTATTTAGTCAAAAATTGAAGCAACCTGAGTTTACTGACATCGCTGCAAGGGTGACTCCAATAAAAAGTGCCCCAAACGTGTTTCCGAGACTAAACTGTGGGAGGAGATCATGTGTCGAGGAAGACATTACTGGCTGTACCAATTCTGGTGGCAGGATGTAGACTTGCCGTCATGTTATATATGATCTAGAGTGAGGTAAGTGCATTGTCATTTGCTCTTCGGTGGACAGCCTTGGATAGTTTGCGATGATGGGCGAGCCCTCGCTGTCATCCTCAGATGATAAAAGTGCATCCTGTGTTATAAGGTCATTATGCAACATGAGGCACAGTGATGTCAACACTGCTATCTATTGAAGGATGGTGCACCAATATGTCCCCTAATTGCCAGAATGACTCACCCGAATGATTCGGAACTTGAGTCAGCATCATGCCATGACGGTTCTCATTTTTCCACTCGTCTACAAGTTTGAACCTTGGACCGTGTAGTGATTACCAAGCGTTTGCGGCCGGAAATAGCCGAAATACCTTTACCTTGACCACCATCGTCGACCACCGCCTCAGCTCACGTCCATCGTCGTTCGCCGTCATCCCTTCATCGCATATTGGCCCTTAGTTCGTCTCTGTCGCCCTCTCGTCACTTAATTGCCTGGATTCTGTCAAAAACAAGCAGAACTCTCGTTAACTCTGTCAAATACCATACCCCTACCTGCGCCACTCATTCAAATTCTCGTACTCTCTGTCCACCACTTCTCTACCCTGCCAGGTCCAACGCCACTCCCTTTAACCTCCGTTTTACCTAATCGTTCGGCCTTTCCATACCCGAGGACCCTTAGCGTTCACAATATAAAATAGTTCATGTACACTCGTTTCTACAGGCAATCTAGAGGCAATCAGATCAGTCTCACAGCCCAGTATCACAGTCCAGTCTCATCTCGTATCACACGCGTTGTTATCAGTATCAGTCTATCGTCTTTCGTCTCAGAATTATAGCTCTCATCATCGCATAACTATCGCTAACGACTCGTCTAACTATTCAGCGCGCTCTTATTTTAGCAGGTCCCACACCCTATGAAAACTCGCAGCCGGAGCCTTAGTGCTTCTTACAACTGTCATACCTCGCGAACAAAAGCTTGCCTGTCTCGCCACCCATCCTAGCACTCCTGTTTTCCCCGCGAATTGTTCTAAACCGGAGTCACTAACGGAGACTTACAGTTCAAGTTGGATCCAGTGGAGATCAAATGGCGATCAAGTGGCGTTGTCATTTCTGAAGTCCGATGACCCTGCACTGGCAGCAGCCTGGCGTACCAATTACATATCTTGACTCCCATCATGGTTACATACTAGGACGGAGGCTGCGATCTGGCCATACATTTACACTCAGATGTCTCAATTAGATACGCGGTTATTAATCTATGCCTACCAATACCATCATCGATACCAGCAACTATGGCTAAAATGTGTTAATTAGTCCTCTTCCATCAACAATGATACAACCAACCAACCATGACAGCTTGAATAGGTTGCGTGATATGCATTACTTCATCCTCAGGGACTTCCCGAGGTTTCTGACATTCTTCGTCTTGCGACGCGCCAATGCGCAGTTCCGCGTGGTAGACGCCGTGGCGTTCATAAAATTGGGGAGAATCGACAGCCGGATTGGCTTGAATGTAGTATCGCGCATTCAGGAATGCAATAAACGAGTTGACATATACTTGAGACGGCATATACCGCCGTCAGTACGATCGTGAGAGGATGTGTTGTTGGACATACGTTTAGTCACTAAAAATTGGAGACCGATGAAGACGAAAGTCGTCGGTAGCACAGCACACTGCAGGCAACTCTCAGAAACCTCGGATGTAGACAATACAATGGATGACCTCACTGTGATTATGATTGACAAGGAACATACACTGTCGAAGTATTAGTCAAGATACTACGGGGCAGACTGGAAGGAGGGAAACCTTGTCAAACAACCGGTACTAATGATATAGCACATGAGTTTTGTCAGGAATGAATCAGTGCTGAGTAACTTGCGTTAGTATATCAGAAATCGACATGGAATGAATTGCTCTGTACCTAGAGAACCCGGTACGTGAAGTAGCGAGGAGATAGCATAGCGTTGATGCGATGAGGATATCAACAAAAGTGGCCGCTCCCAAAGCCAAGTATGTCGACCACTCGATTCCAATCAAACCCTGGAACGAGCTGACTTGATACCTACTCGCTATTAGCACTGCCCCGAGGTTAGGAAGCTGCCTGACTCACTGCGCCCACACAAGGGCTGTTAATAGGTCAAATGATGAGCCAATAACAAGAGCAACACTGAAATCTCACGAATGCCAACACCTGAGGGAAGAGTTCAAGATCGCATGAAGAACATTTGAAGACAGCAGACTCACCTGAACTTAGGGCCGCGACTATGCACTGATAGTGAATCAAGATAATGAAATGCGATTGAACCTCGATTGCAAACCCACCAATGCTATGACCGGGAGAACTCTCGACCGGCCCTTGCTCACTAGTTTCATTTGGTAAATGTAGCCATTTCATGATAATAGGGACATAATCACCTTTCCATATGCGATGGACATACAAGCTGTCGACCAAGACATGACTTGATGCTGCAGTTAACATTTATTGAACTTACAAATGTACCGTTGGAATGATGAGGACCTATGCAGCGCGTGTTGTGAGGGGATCAAAGAAAACAATAAACACAGCTTACGTTGATTACCAACTGCATCTGTCCCAGCTCATTAGCCTGAGAGGTAGCACTAAGGACCAATGTGGAAACTCACTCTGAGACTCCATACGATTTCTGTGAGGGCACTAAGGTTGGCGTAATTGACCACCAAATAGTAATAGACAGAATAGACTGTGAAGGCCAGGTGCAGAGCATCACATATCCTAAATGTTTTTTAAAAACAATCTCTACGTGATCAATAATTGCAGCTCGAAAGGACACCTACCAAAGCCAGGCAACCTGCAAGAACGCGACATCAAGACCAGACCCGACGACATTGAAGGCAGGATGAACGTACAACCAGCTTGAGAAATGTTATCCCCACGCTTTTATGCGCCTGCAAGTAGATGAAAACTTGAACATTGGTTAGACCAAAGAGACTGTTTGATTTGCGACGACAGGTTACAGGAAGCGTTCAGCTTTTGACTGGATAGTAAGCAAATAGTTTACTAACACTGCTGCAAAGATAACTCCGATGAAAAGGGCTCCAAAAGTGCTTCCCAAGTTAAGTTGTGGAATAGCGTCCTGCGCCGAAGAAGACATTGTCGCTGACTGAACAATCCACCAGCATTAGGTTCACCGTACTATATATCCAGCACTGCCATTTGTTCCGTAAGAGAAGGGTGCAACTTCTGACCAGCTTATACACGATGATCATGGGCATGATGGGGGTGGAGGCATGTTCAGACTAAGACGTACAAGTAGATGCAAATTCCCACAAAATGCGGTGCATATAGAGACGAGATCTGAGATCTGTTGTTTGAGACGTCATGTCAATCATTGCGGCAACGCCCAGGATAACAAAATCGCACCCTCACCCAACTCTCTCGTTTGGGTTGTCAGAAAGTGGTACTACAAGGCTCTGCGGGCGCTCACTGTTTCCAATTTCACTGATGGGGGCTTTGATGCATTAATGGACGGTGATTCGGCCCCCGGCATGTCAGCGGGCGTTATCCTATCTCGCTCCCCCTTTTGCTCTAGTATTTAGGTGCGGGTGGTAAGTACCGATCAATTCAAGTCGTTAACAACCATGAGCTTGTTGCAAAGCAAGTACTACGCCAAGGACATTTGGCTTGCTTTCAAGGACCTTTGCCTCGTCTCGCCCCCGCCAGGCTTAAAGATATGCGCCTCGGTTTTGGTACTAGTGGCATCCCTTTATCTTCGACAAGTCTATCGCCGAAAACAACGAACGACACCCTTACGAGGACCTCAGAGTCCAGGCTGGGTGTTTGGCTTCGCCAAGACAATACTAGATTCCACCATTACAAATGAACTGTACGAAGATTGGGCGAGGGAGTACGGCCCAGTGTACAAGGTCCCGTGTGTCTTTGGACAGTCTAGGGTCATGCTATGGGACCCAAAAGCAGTCTCTCATTTCTTTGTAAAAGACACTTGGTCGTATAACCAAACTCAGTTGAACAAGATCGCCGTTCAAACATCGGTATGTCACTTTACCTTTGTGTACAGCTATAGGGTAACGGCGCGCTCATGCAACTGACAGGTCGGAAGAGGTGTATTGTGGGCCGATGGTGAAAGTCACAGAAGGTTGGAATCGAGACCTCCAAACTGCGCCAAGCTAATTTTCTCTCATTTATCAGGCAGCGCAAGGCTCTCAGCCCTGCCTTTACCGTGGCTGCTATTCGCGACTTGACATCTGTTTTCCACGAGGCTGCTCACAAGGTCGGTCACTAATCGATTCATCCTGCGCTTCACTCAAAATGTGTCACAGACAGTGCTCGCTTGGGACGGTGAGATAGAATTAAACCAAAGAACTCATTGCGCAGTAATTGATGTTCAAAAATGGTAAATTTTCTCCCCAAAATTTTCGTACCTGTGCACTCAGACATTATGCAGGATGAATAATATCTCGTATGTGTATCAATTCCCTTCTACCATGTTGATGTCGTAACTAGCATCTGTCACATAGACTCGACAGTATTGGCATGGGTGTCCTGTCTCATGACTTTGGCGCACTCGATGGAAATGACTCTGACGTCGCGCACGCCTTGAATGCATTTGGTTCATCTGGCAATGTTTCCAACAACTTGGTCATATTGGCACAAATCTTTCCTTCCATCCTAAAGCTGCCAATACCTCGCACACAGTTCGCCCGAAAATTTAACCTAATAATGGGTAAAATTTGCCAGGAGATGCTATCACGTACTCGCAAGGAAAAGGAGACTGGCAACGTTGAGCAGGGGGACAAATCATGTTTAGGTTTGCTCTGTGAGTTCTACCTTTTATTTACCAGATTTTAAACCCTGAAATTGTCGTGTAGTGAAAGCAGAGGAATCTGGTGAAAGCGTGGGATTGACTCCACAAGAAGTTTTGGATGAGGTATACGAACCTCAGAGCTCTCCTGAATGATGGAACACTGATATCCGTCTCCGCCAGGCAAGGGTTCTCCTTCTTGCAGGATTTGAGAGTACTGCAGGTAACGTGCATTTGTCTAGTAAATGAATTAGGCATTCACCGTTGCTCGTATTTTATAGTTAGCATGACAGTAAGTTTTGAACTGTCCGCTGCTCCAACCGTGTTTCTCAACTTCGCAGTGGGCTTTGGCAGAACTTGCGCGGAATCCAGACGTTCAGACGGAGCTTCGCGATGAGTGTCTAAAGTTTGGACCAACCCCCTCATATGACGACCTCACGAATAAGCTTCCGTACCTGGATGCTGTGGTGAACGAAGTCCTTCGCTTCCATGCACCAGCCAAAGAGATCCCGCGATTGGTGCGTATCATACTTGAGGGCAACACAAACCACTCAAACCGACTATGACAGGCTATGCAAGACGACGTGATCCCGCTCAGCGAGCCTATGCGCACTGCTACCGGTACCTTTACCGAGAGTGTATGCATCCCAAAGGGGACTGTGGTTGTGGTCCCGTTCGCAGCACTCAATTGCTCCGTTAGCGTGTGGGGCCCCGACGCAAAGGTGTTCAAACCCTCCCGATGGTTCGAAGGGGACGAAGGTACGCGTGAGGCCAGAGAAGCCCTGCATGGCTACCGTCATTTGATGTCATTCGGCGATGGAGCTCGGATGTGTGTAGGGAGGCTATTTGCGTTGGCAGAGTTCAAGGTACGCAACTGCGCACTGAGAGTACTGGTTCTGGATTGTTTTGACCGAGTTTGGATTCGTCCCAGGCTGTGCTGTTCGTCCTTGTGCGACACTTTGTGTTTGAGATGGTGAATGGCCCTGGAACGCAGATTGAGGAGAGTTTTGGTCTTATACCAAGACCGAGGGTGGTTGGGAGTGCTGAGGCTGGAAGTATGCCTCTCCGGGTGCGCCGCTATGAGATTTGATTGTGGTCTGGAACTGTGTATTGGCCTCTAAGTCTAACGCTGTATGCTAACAAGTTCGGAATGTATTTATATTATTTGCCGAATTTTTCAAGACCAGAGCCGGAGCGGGTTTTGTGCATTTGCAAGTTTAAATCGAAGGACACTGAATAAATTGTGCCCATGAAGGGGCTGCTGGGCCTGAAAGCATACCTGAGCGGCTTGTGTCATCCCCCCAGAAGTCATGCTCCTGCACCAACGTCAGGCTAGCAAACACTGAAGCAAGATGGAACTATACTAGCGTGCGCACTTTTTTTTGACGAGACAAATATCAAGGATCTAAAAATATTAATGAATGAAGGCTCAGGTGTCCATGGCTGAATAACGGACGTCTCTATGTAGATAATTCTGTCTTTGGTACAGCAGTGCAAATGCAACGCAAAATAGAACTCAAGATAACTTGCATTGAGCTTCGCGTTGGGTTGTACATTGAAAAAGCACCCCGTATGATGCCATGCACACTGCGGAATCCATGAATAGATTTTTGCATCTCATCTATACAGCACTGGCGATCTATTTTCCATTGGGGGCATGACAACAATCAAGAGTTCGTCGTCGTGTTGGAGTAGTGTTGGCATGCTTTTCGACAAGACTAGTATCAAAGTTCTAAAAATATTAAAGAATGAAGGATCAGGTGTTCGTAGTTGAATGGCGCACATCTTTACACTGTACATGTGTAGAATATAATGAGAGATAGAACTCGAGATGACTCGTCGCGTCGGGGAGTGAAGAATTATAGAATCGCAGCTTCAAGTCAGAAGGCCTCAACTGTACCTGTCGAGCTATTAATGAGGTATCAAGGTACCATCGTAGCGTTGTGCGCATGCGACTGCAAATTGTAAATTAGGTTTGCATCCATGCAATGATCAACTAAAGACAACCATCGTACTAGAGCGCGGAACGACATACAGATATGCACACATATGTATACTTACTGGAATCGATAACAGTCAATCCTAGTGGTAGATGAACTTGAAGTCTGATAATCTGAAGGTCTAGAGAGTGGCCATGATTCCAGCTTCCAGGTATCGATAGAAACGCGAGGTGTATTGATGGCCGGAAGTTGTCTTTAAGGCCTAAGGCTTTGACTGGACAAATTGATTGGGCGGAAACGTTCTCTGCACTACATTGTGGGAATTTTGCATTTATAGTCTTAGTCTATCAGTGTTAACCATGATTAGTACCATCATCTTTGACGCGAAAGCGTCCTCTCTCGATTCTTCCAATTGGAAATCCTGTTTGGATATTACACTAGGCAGGTTGTTAGAAAGTGCTACTATGCATGAGGTATAAGTATTAGGTATGCTCTGCGGGCGCTTACTGTTGCCAATTTCACTGATGGGCCGCAGTGATGGATGGTGATCCGTCCCCTGGCATGTGGGCGTTATCCCCAGGCCTATCTCACTCCCATTTTGCTCTAGTATTTAAGTGTGGGTAGTAAGTACTGATTAATCCAAGTTGTTAACAACCATTGTTGCAAAGCAAGTACTACGGCAAGGACATTTAGCTTGCTTTCAAGGATCTTTACCTCGTTTCGCCTCCGCCAGGCTTAAAGATATGTGCCTCGGTTTTAGTACTGGTGGCATCCCTATATCTTCGACAAGTCTATCGCCGAAAACAACGAACGACACCCATACGAGGACCTCAGAGTCCAGGCTGGGTGTTTGGCTTCGCTGATACATTGCTAGATTCCACCGCTGCAACTGAATTGTATGAAGGTTGGGCGAGGGAGTGCGGTTCAGTGTACAAGGTCCCGAGTGCGTTTGGACAGTCCAAGGTTATACTATGGGACCCAAAAGCAGTCTCCCATTTCTTTGCAAGAGATATAATCAGACACCGTTGACCCAAGATTGCCATTGAAACATCAGTATGTCGTTTTACCTTCTTGTACAGTTAGAGGATAACGGTGCGCTTATGCAACCAACAGATCGGAAGAGGTGTGATGTGATAGTCACAAAAGGTTGGAAGCAAGATCCCTGAGTTGTGCCGAGCTGAATCTATGTCATTCATAGGCAGCGCAAGGCTCTCAACCCTGCCTTTAGCGCAGCTGCCATCCGCAGCTTGACATCTGTCTTCTACCGTAGAGGCTGCTCACAAGGTCGATCCACTGATCGATTCATCCTGCGCTTCACTCAAAATGCGTAACAGACAACGATCGCTTGGGATGGCGAGATAGAATTGAACCAAAGAACTCATTGCGCAATAATTGATATTCGACAATGGTAAATTTTCTCCCCCAAAGTTTCGTACTCACGCACTCAGACATTATGCAGGATGAATCAAGCAGATGAGTTGCCAGGGATATCGCTGCCACGAGTGAGATTCTATCCATTCTCAAAGTAGTTCTCCAATGCGATCTACAAAAGCTAAGAACTGCGGGTCTGGTCATCCATGCAGTGTTGGTGCCTAATGAGATCTGCACAAGGTGAATGAAGGTGAGTGAAGTCATGTAAATTCACGTTGTCGTCGGTTACTGGGATGCCGAACATATGATATGGCATGCGTCCGCGTCGCGGGATCATATGTAGTTGCAAATGAGTTGCGCTACTTCCTACATAGATAGATGAATGGTCAAAAATACAAAGACGGAATGAATTCACTCATATCATTGGCAAAGAGATGGAAGGAAAACAC